>CM021100.1:878074107-878303841 GCA_007115665.2 Sequoiadendron giganteum | reverse complement strand
AGTCATGATAAGAAATGCCCGTATGGTGTTCATTGGGTTGCAATTGGTCCTAATATTTGTGAATATCATGTTCATTAGTAAGATCACCACCTTGTTTACTTAAAATGGTGAACCCTTTGCCATAAGTTTGTTGCAAATTAATGGGAGGGTGGGTGATCGGGTTATTGTAAAATGGTTGAGGAGGGGTTCATTGAGAGGGAATAGGCTCACCTAGGGTAGGTAGCCGAGCTCCATTGTGAAATTTTGGATGAAGATAAGCAAATGAGTGAAGAGGTGATATGGTAGGCATCACGGGTTGGTTCATAGAGGGGTAAAAAGAAGCATTGGCTTCAAGGTTGTCAAGGAACTCATTAAGGAACTGATACATGTTAGCATCATCATCCTTAATGACTTCTACTATTGTAGGAGGACATTCATGGGGGGTGGGTGGAGTGAGAGTGGTTTCTAGATCATTAGGATTAGTAGAGAAAGTGCAACTTGACATGTCCATTAGGGATTTGAGGGAGGTCTATAATTTCTTGAGGGACATAGCCATGATGATATTGAATTAATGATAGTAAATGGATCAAAATAGAAGACCTGAAAAGGACTATAGAGGAACAATGATAAAAACTAGAGAGACAGACAAGGTGCTGAAAGTAACAGAAAGAGGGATGCAAACAATGCAAAAGGACTAGGTTGCGGTGTAGCGTGGTCCTAAAGTGGTGTGATGCCTTGAAACAAGTTTTAGGGAAATGGGTGCCCAAAAAAATAGAAACCCTTTTTCAGGCCTAGCACAATGACAAGGTCACCAATAGGGTGACCTAGTCCTCTTGTAGCTTTCTGAGGAATCAGGCTTTGGTTTTGTGGGTCCTCGTTGATGTTTCCATTTTTTGTAGCAACCCTTGATAGGAACCCCTGAAAGTGACCTGTAGCTTGTCTTCTTGTCCTTCCTAGGGTTTGAGACTTGGAGTTGACTTGAGGAGAATGTTGGTACTTCTTGCAACACTTTTTCCTTCACCTAATTTGGATCAAAAGAACTGCAAACAAATGTAAATACCAGAAATTTTTGGGGCTAGGAAATAGGGTTTTGCCTAAGTCAAACCCCTTTGTAGGTGATTAAACCTAGATGAGCAGATGAGATGAACCCCTTTGTAGGTGATTAAACCCAGATGAGATGAACCCCTTTGTAGGTGATTAAACCCAGATGAGATGAAAGAAAAGGAATGTAAGATTGAATGATAACACAGTATAACTGCTTACCAAACCTTTGTTGATGGTCTACAACATGCATGAGAAACTCCAATGGAGATAACCTGAAAACCCTAATTCTTGTATGCTTGCTCGTGAAGTCTTGGTTGCTTGGATGCTTGAGAGCAAGAGAGCTGGGAGAGTAAAATTGAACCAAGAGAGAGGGAAAATGGAGGTAGAAACCCTTATTTACATGTGAAACCCTAATTTTCCCAAAATGCAACCTAATAGGCCGACCCTAGGGTTTAGGAGGCAAGATTCTCATTGAATCTTAATTAAAATTTGAATTTTATGCTTAAAGGGACTAGGTCACCCAAAGTGGCGACCTAGTTCACCTAGGAAATTTTTGATGATGGTCAGGAATTAATTTATGTTTAATAGATTTTATCATATTTTCCTCTTGAAACACACTTAGGTTAGGACTAATGATGCATTAAAAGGGAAAACTAGCATATAAAAAGGGTTGATTTAAGGGTGAAGAGCCTAGATAAGTGTGAAAATGGAACACAACACTTTACAACACTCTGTCTTAAGGCTTAGGAAGGTGTAAGAATGTATTATTTAGGTGAATTGTGTTAAAAGGGTCTTAGAAAAGTGATGAAATGCATTACAACACTTCACAACACCTTAGTAAAACACCATTATGTAATTGATGAGTTACAAGCTTACAAGGCTAAATTAAGGTAATCAAGGTCAAAATCCAATGGAAAAGGCCAAAATGATGAAAAATATCCAAGGTATACATTTTTTGGTGACACAGGTGGAAAACCCAATAAAGGAAAAACCACGGTGAGGATTAACTCACAATATAATAGTAATTTCAAAATTGGATACAAAGGCTCACTACTAAAGGGCTCATTGCCCAAAATAGGTCTCATTTTCTAGATAGGACTCACTATCCAGAAGGAGGCTCACTTCCTACAGATATAGAAACATAGAAGGAAGAATGTTACACAAAGAATATTATCCCAATGCAACAGAAATTCCACCACAATAACTTCCACACATTCACAGCCTTAATCAAATAATTGTAGACACCATCAGCTCACTACTTTCAAGAGTCAAACGCATTAAATTACTATTTCCTTAATTCACTTCCACACACTCTTTCTTCTCACATTTGTCACTTTCAATTCACAACATATTGACTTGTATTTATACCATCTTCAATCTTAGAAACTTTCTCCAAGGTCGGCTATACATTCATCATTTTACAAATTGAAATTAGTTCGATGACTCAAAATTCCCATGGTGGATAAGAATGAGAGTGGACCAAATAAATACTTAACCAAGATCCAAAACAATATCTTGGATCAATCACACACTTCCTAAATTGATACTTATCCTTCTTGTAGTGTGTAGGCACCAAGTTGGCCAAACCAAATGAAAAAACCAATGAACTTTGATGTATGCACGTTCGAAACAAGATGATCACATCTAGACCACATAACATGCTTCACCATACATTGGAACACCTCTTAGATTCCTTCAGCTTCATCTGAAGCAACTGCAACAATATTCATACAAAGAACACTTTCCATCATTCAAACTGGACTATACAGATACACATAGTAACTCTGGACCTAGTCTTCTGAAGCACCAAACCACAAGCACTTTTTTCATAACATAGGTAAAACCATTACAAGAATTCTTATAGATCCAAAATATCCTAAAAAAACCAACAAAGGACTGCAAAGTAGAAGCATTTCTCCTAGTCCAAAGAAAAATAAATCTGCCAGACCAGTTCACAAACCGGCGAACACAAATTTCACTCTTCATCAACCAAGAAGCTATAACTTGGGATATATCACCCAATGATGCCCATAAAAAACACTAAAAATCTGCACAAGCATAGGATCAACAGAGAAGAAATGCAGATAACATTACCAGAACACATTCAAAACACACATACATAATTTTGTCTTCACTATTTTTTTTTTCTCAAAAGCACTTGATAACTCATCATATCAACACACTTGAAACACTATAAAGATAGCTCCATGTACTCAAAAAATATATACAATATCTAAACCATACATGTACCACCTGTAATCACTTGATTCCTTTCACTACAACATCTTGTACTCTATTGACATCAATGAAAACATTAATGACAACACCACCATACTCATTCATACTTGCAACAATCTCCCCCTTTGTCATTGATGGAAAGAAATGATATGAAAAATCATTTAAGATAGCATACACACTCTCCTTCTTTCTTTTTTTGTATTACACAACCTACACAACTTTCTTACACTCTCTTCTCCTTGCAAGATTCTTTATCTCCCTTCATATATAGATAGGATTTTTCACGTAATTCTCTCTCCCCCTTTTACATCAATGACATAAATTTATTTACATGATTCTTCATCCATAAAGTTTTGATCACTCCCCCTTAAGAGTGCACCCATGAAAATGCATACATCATACAACAACAATGACACTCTATACTCCCCCTGAGGAGTAGCCCCCAATCATCAGTCCAGACAGATGATAAATATGTAGATCCACTTGACTGATGCACCTCTATGTACACCTAGTTTGAAGGAGGGGTAGTAACCTCCAAATTCTCCCCAAGATACTCAAAATTATCCTTGGGAAGAGACTTAGTAAATATATCTGTAATATGATCCTTTGTAGGCACATACTCAAGCATGACTTCATTATACAACACCTTCTCACTTAAGAAATGATATCTGATAGATATATGCTTTTTCCTTGAATGCGTTACCAAATTATTTAAAATATTAATTGCACTAGTATTATCACAAAAGATAGGGATAGGCTCATCACACATCACACCTATATCCTTCAATGTTTGCTTCATCCATAATACCTATGTACAACAAGATGCTACTACAATATACTCAACCTCTAAAGTGGATAAAGAAACTAAATCTCATTTCTTGCTTAGCCATGAAACCAATCTACATCTAATAAAGAATGCACCACCACTCATACTCTTATGTTCATCCACACAATGAGCCCAATCTACATTAGTGTAGGAATTCAAAGTGAAACCAATATCCTTAGGATACCACAGGCCATAATCCAGAGTTCCGTTTAGATATTTGAATATCCTTTCCATATATATAACATGTGTTTCTTTAGGTTCTTCTTGAAATCTGGCAACCAAAAATACTACATGCATGATATCTAGTCTAGTAGCAGTAAGTTATAACAATCCACCAATCATAGATCTATACATGCTCTGACCAACTTTAGGAGATTCATGATCCTTACTTAAATTGCATCTAGTCACCATAGGGGTACAAACTAGTTTGGAATCATTTATTCCAAACTTCTTCAACAATTCTTTAACATACTTTGATTGTGAAATGAATATGCCCTTATCAGTTTGATTGACTTGAATTTCAAGAAAGAAGTTCAACTCACCAATCATAGACATCTCAAATTCCTTTTGCATCTCCTCTGAAAATTTCTTGCACATACCCTCATTTCCTCTAAAGATAATATTATCAACATACACAACTACTAACAACATTTTGTTTCCTTCAACTTTGAAATATAGATTACTATTTGCGAAGCCTTTGCTAAACCATTTTTATGTCAAATATTAGTTCAATCTTACATACCATGCTCTGGGAACCTGTTTAAGTCCATATAGTGCCTTTTTCAACTTACAGGCCATATCTGTTTGATCTAATAACTGAAATCCTTCTGGTTGTTCCATGTAGACCTATTCTTTCAATTCTCCATTCAGGAATGCAGACTTAACATCCATCTAGTATACCTTGAAATCTCTGTGAGAAGAAAATTCTAAGAACATTTGAATGGCCTCCATTCTTTCCATCGAAGAAAATGTCTCCTCAAAGTCTCTTCATTCAACCTATTAATAACCTTTGCATACAAGACTTTCTTTGTTTCTTTCTACTTCACCATCTTCATTTAACTTATTCCTGAATACCCATTTTGTACCAATTACATCCCATGTCTGATTTTTCTCTATCTATTGCAACTCTTCTTTCATGGCTCTAACCCAATTTTCATCTTTACATGATTAACACATTGTTTTAGGTTCTATCTTGGAAATTAGACACAAATTTACCTCAGCTGTTATGACTTTTCTTCTTGTTGTTACACCTTTTTCTTTGTCTCCAATTATCTGTTCTTCTAGATGATTCTTCTATACATATTTTTGGGTCTTAGGAGTAGGTTCCAAAGTCTCTTCTTCTTCTTCAATTTGTTCTTCTTATTCCTTATTATCTTATTTTACTTTTCCATAGATAGGTTCATCTAATTCAACTTCACTTATTTCAACTGGTCTGTGTATATCTTCATCAACTTTTACATTTGTACTTTCAACTATCTTTCTCAATCTTGTATTGTAGCATCTATATGCTTTGCTATTAGTTGAATATCCAAGGAAAATAACTTCATCACATCTTGCATTAAAAATTTACAAGGTTCTCATCATCTCTTTTAATATAATGCATCTACTTCCAAACACCTTAAAGTACCTAACAGTAGAAATCTTGCAAGTCCATAGTTCATAAGAAGTCTTTCTATTGTTACATCTTATCTGAACTCTGTTAAGAATATAAACAATAGTTTGGATTGATTCTCTCCAGTATACATCAGGTACATTTTCCTCTTTCATCATAGTACTTTCAGCCCCTTGAACAATCTGGTTCTTCTCTATAACTCCATTCTACTGAGGAGTTCTAGGAGCAGAAAAATGTCTCTTTATAACATGCTCTTGAAAAAATGTATTAAACTCACTAGAAGTGAATTCTCCACCTCTATTATACCTTAAAAATTTGATTTTCATGTTCACTTCATTCTCTACCCTTTCCTTGAACACTTTGGATCTATCTAGAGCTTGAGCTTTCTCCCTAAGAAAAGTAAACCATGTCATTCTAGAACAATCATCAATCAAACGAATAAAATACCTATCACCATTAAGGATTCCTATTCTTGTGGGACCACCGAGGTCAATATGAAGCAATTCCAGCATTCTGGTAGTTGATTGAACATTATTTTCCCTTAAAACTACATCTTGTTTGTTTTCCCAATTGATAACTTTTGCAAACAGTATTGGTGGGCTTTGTGATTTTAGGAATATCCCTGACAACTTCTCTTGAACTAATCCTGATCAGATTGTCAAAGTTTACATGTCCCATCCTCTAGTGCCATAGCCAACTTTCATTAAATTGAGATACAAAACACTAACCATCAATACTCTTAAGATGATAAATGTTTCCATATGTTCTTCTTCCTACAACTACCATGCAGTTCTAGACCCTTTTGTGATTTCACACATATTATCCTAGAAGACAACTTTAAATAATTTAATACACATTTTCCCAACACTCAAAATATTATGCCTTAAGTGCTTAATATAATACACATCATTAGTATTGTGTTTTCCATAAAAAATAATTGTTCCTTTTCCAACAATCTTTGCACCAAAGTCATCTCCAAACATGACTGATCCTCCATCATACTTTTCAAGTTTAGTAAACTTACTTTTGTCTCTGTTCATATGATTCGAACAACCACTT
This sequence comes from Sequoiadendron giganteum, assembly GCA_007115665.2. Lineage (NCBI taxonomy): Eukaryota > Viridiplantae > Streptophyta > Pinopsida > Cupressales > Cupressaceae > Sequoiadendron > Sequoiadendron giganteum. The sequence continues at coordinate 878,297,083 of CM021100.1, read as the reverse complement.
TCAATTACCCAATAATCTTTGTCTTGTCTAGCATGAAAGGCAGTAACCAGAGTACCTTCCATCTCATCCTTCTTTTTTTTCCGACCACATTCTCTGGCACATCTTCCATGGTTAGTAGACACAAATTTATTCTACAAGGCTAGAAAAAAGCATTCATCTTTATCATCCTCAAAATCAGATTCATCATAAAAAAATTCAGCATCTTCTCTAACATAATACAATTTCTTGAACTTTTTGTCCCTTTTGTCTTTATTATCTCTATTCTTTTTGTGTATGGCTCTATTTTCACATCTTGAAGCATAGTGACCAATATTTCCACAATTGAAACATTTAAAAGGTAACATAGCTTTGTACTTACTAGTACCTTTCTTCAACTTCCTTTTCAAATTTGCTTCCAACTCCTCCGAACTTTCACTATCGAGATCATCTTCTATCTTAGTGGCTTTGAAGGTTGTTTCTATTTTCTCCTTTTCTTTTCAAAATTTCCTCATTTTAAATGCATTCAAGGTGCCAAATAGTTGTTCTTTAGTGAATTTCTTTGGATCATACACTTCCTCAATAGCTAAGACTTTGTCACTATAACTATCCGTTAGGGTCATCAAAATCTTATCTATTACATATTCAACTGTCAAAGTACCACCTTGATTTTTGACTTCATTTTTTGTAATATCAACCCTCTAAAAGTAGCTTGCAATGTATTCACCTTCTTCCATTTTCAAGTTCTCATATTTATGCTTTGTTGTTAGCTTCTTTGATAATTTGACTCTATCATCTCCTTCATACTTATCTTTCAACTTTTCCCACACTTCATACATAGTGCCTAATGAAATACCCTTTTTTAGGTCAGTCTTAGATAAAGCATTATAGATTGCATACCTTACTTTTTCAATTTCCTCATAGGCAGAAATCTCATATGTAGAAGAAGGAACACTTGTCGGCTCAACATATTTTATCTCAAAAACTTTCCAAGTCTTGAAGCCAAGAGAGATCAGGTAACCTCTCATCTACACTTTCCAGTCACTGTAGTCCAATCCATCAAACACAGGGATTGACAAATTGTGCACCATCGGATCTACCTCAATTATTTAAGCTCTTCTAAGAACCAAAGCTATGATACCAATTTTTGAAATACACAAGACAATTGAGAGGCGGGGTGAATCAATTGTCACCAATCTCATTCACAAATCTCAACCAATTATTAATTTCACAAGCATTTTAATCTATTATTAAGTATGAGCATGAAGTGAAAATAACATAAAGTAATATCAACACAAGAAACACCAGATTTACATGGAAAACCCAATAAGGGAGAAACCATGGTGAGGATTAACTCACAATACAATAGTAATTTCAAAGCCAGATATCGAGGCTCACTACCAATGGGCTCACTACCCAAAATAGGACTCACTTTCTAGATAGGACTCACTTTACAGAAGGAGGCTCACTACCTATAGATACAAAAACATAGAAGAAAGAATGTTACACATAGAACATCATCTCAATGCAAAAAAAAATCCCCCACAACAATCTCCTCACATTCATAGCCTTAATCCAAGAATTATAGACACCATCAACTCACTACTTTCAAGATTCAAACACATTAAATTATTGTTTCCTTAATTCATTTTTGCACACTCTTTCTTCTCAAACATGTCACTTTCAATTCACAACATCTTGACTTGTATTTATACCATCTTTGATCTTAGAAACTTTCTCCAAGGTTGGCTACACATTCTTCATTTTACAAATTCAAATTAGGTCGGCGAATCAACATTCCCATGGTGGATAAGAATGAAAGTGGACCAAATAAATATTTAACCAAGACCCAAAACAACATCTTGGATCAATCACATGCTTCCTTAATTGATACTTATCCTTTGTTTAATGTATAGATATCATGTCAACCAAACCTAATTAAAACACCAATGAAATTTTAAGTATGTGCATTTGTAACAAGATGATCACATGTGGACCATATAACATGCTTCACCATATATTGTAACACCTCTTAGATGCATTCAGCTTCATCTGCAACAACTACAAAAATCTTCATACAAAGAACACTTTCCATCAGACCAACTGGACTATACAAATACATGTAGTAACTTTAGAACTAGTTTTCCAAAGCACCAAACCACAAGAACTTTTTCCATAACACAAATAAGAAAATTACAAGCCTTCTTCCAAATCCAAAAGATATGAAACAAACAAAACAAAGGACTATAGAGCTAAAAAAATTCTCCCAGTCTATAGACAAACAACTCTGCCAGACCAATTCATAAACTAGTGAGCACAACTTTCACTCTTCATCAACCCAGAAGCTATAACTCAAGATATATCACCTAATGATTCCCATAAACAACACTAAAAATCCGCACAAGCATATGATCAAAATAGAATAAATTCAGAGCACATTAATGAAGCACATTCAGAACAAACACACAATTTTTTCTTTGTTGTTTATTAATTTTCTCAAAAGCACTTGATAACTCATCATATCAGCACACTTGCAACATTGTAAAGATAGGTCCATGTACTCATAAAATCTCTACAATATCTCAACCATACATGTACCACCTATAATCACTTGATTCCTTTCATTGCAATAACCTGTACTGTGTTGACATCAATGAAAATATTAATGACAACACCACCATACTCATTCATACTTGCAACACGTAGATTGAAATTGTCCTGGTAGACATACATGGAGAATGGAGAATCATAATTAGGATATGCAAAAAATTTAATAACAAGCCACAAAGGAGATGCCATATCTTGGAATGCAATGATTATACTTTCATTCAATTCAGTAGTAGTGAGTCCCAACCTCAGATGAATTGAGCTAGATATGAGAAAATGGATGAAACAGTTTTAGAAAAAAATCACCACTAACAATTCACCGTTAGTAAATTCATTTCTAGCAATTCATCGTCAATAATTTATTACTCGATGACAAATTCATCTCATGGAAAATTCACCACCAACAATTCATATCATATTCTTGGTGGTGAATTTTCCACGAGATGAATTTTCCATGAGGGTGAATTGTTCGTGATAAGTTGTTAGAGGTGAATTTGTTAACTGTGAATTTTGCAAAAATCGAATGAAACCATATATGGACTAGAATTTATACATATAGAAGAAATGGGTGGAGGAGAATTTGGGAGTGAATTTTCTTGAATCCGGATGTTACCATATATGGACCAAAATTTATACATCTAGAATAAATGGGTGGAGGAGAAGCTGGGAGATAGCACTTTTGGAATAAGTGAAACAAAACAAAAATTGAATGATCTCATAGTGAAAGAACGAACCAAAAGCAATCAGGGACAATGGTATTAATGCATGCATGCCAATCAATTTCCACCAATACTTATGAGTGTATTCAAACATATAGGAAATATATTTATTGATAGGGTTTTAGGAATTTTCAAGAAAAAATTATTGGTATACATAACACTAAATTTTAAAACATTTTTCCCTTGATCTTCGCATGTGCCAAAGAAAAGAGTTTTGGAACAAGGTATGGGAATCTATCTGAGCATAAAGGAAAAATGATTTTTTTAGATATTGTAAATTCAATGGATCTAGTAGACATGTATGCAAAATATGGAAGGATAGATAGTACAAATCTGATTTACAAATTGTCTCAAAGAATTATGGTCTCGTAGATTGCAACAATTAGGGGAGAGGATTTGGTACCTAAGCATGTTCCAATAGTTGTTATAACATTTTTTGATTTAATATCAAATTTTTTTTACAATATTAGACAAATAGTTGTGACATTAAAGTTAGTGTTGATGATCATTGCACATAATTGAATGAAATGTATTCCTTAGATCAAAAGCAACAAATCATAAGATGCCACATCAATGCACCAATAAAACATGATTTGGTGTACAAGTATCAGTCATAATTTTTTTGGGGGATTTTGTGCACATCTCGACAAAAAAATGCTAATGTGGCATCATATTTGATGATGTGGCCTTCAAACCTTAGTTATAAGTAGGGGAATTTCCAAGTAAGCTGTTCTAAAAAATTGGGAGTGATTTGAAATTTCCACATAAGATTTTGACAAGTGAAAAACTAGGATGCTCAACTGCCAAATCCTCTCCCCTATAGAGCAAAGCACAATAATAGATTTGTTGAAAAGTCTTTAGAAAAATATCACAAAAATACAATTGGGAAGTGTGAAACTAACTATCCTGACCCTAGCTACCTACATTGAAATGGGTGTTTTGAACAGGTTAAAGATACCCATCAAAGAATAAAGGATAGAGGAATTTGTTAGGTTTAGCTAAGAATGCCTTGGTGAAAGTGTAAACAAATTATGGGGCAAAGAGGAAGTTCTGAAATGTCTATTGCATAGAATACAAGTGATAGGGCAGGATTGGATGGAACACTCACTGTTCCATGCTCTGGGTCCTTGTTCTCAAGAACTCCTAGGTGACTCTCCCACCTTAAACTTTAGGTCCTATCTCATATGTAGGCACCCCTAGTTCTATTGGCCAACCTTGCTATCATTAAACCCTTAATCTACCAAGCCAATCTTGGTGCCTTGCCACTAACTCTTCCTTAGCCCTTAATCTTCCCTAAAGGCTAATTGTCCTCACCATTCCATTAGGTCCTTGTAGGGGTGTAGATATGTTTTCAATGCCTTCATAGCATCTTCCTAGGGTTCTTGGACAACCACCAAACTCCAACTCTCCATCGCTTTCACCAAACCCTCACCTAGGGTTTTAGTTCCCTAATTCTAGGCCTCCAAAATAGGTCTTTCCTTTGAGGAAATGAGGTAACTTACCCAATTTATCCAAAGAACCCCAAATCTCTTCCATGTATTCTTAGTCCTAATGCCTACCACTTCAATATTTCAAAGGTCTTATCCCTTGACTGTCTGTACACAGGTCAAACCTTCCAAATTAGCAAATTTAGGCCTTTTAGAGCCATTTCTTGACCACCCGGTGAACTGTTATTTGGTTCTCCACTCAAACGGACTATTGGAACCTCCTCCTTGTTACCAAGCCTCTGCAAGGCTTCCATCCACCTTTCTACCACGTGGTTTAGCAAGGAAAGGTCACCCCTGCAAGCCAAGTGTTTTACATTTCTTGACTTTCCTAGTTGGGCACTGTCAAGCCCGCCTAGGAGAAGTCTTTCACAGTTCTTTCTTGTCTCCTACCTACTCCTAATTCTACCATTTTTACACTCATGGATTCTATCCCCAATCCCCAAAAGCCCGTACACCAGGTACAGTGGGAAAAGGAACTAAAACCCCATCTTTGACAGGTTGCCAGTCAGATCAGCAACTTACAAGGAAACAAAAAAACTACAAGCACACCTGTAAATTGAATTCACACCCTAAATGTTACCACACAAGATTAGAACATCACAATTACTACCAAATATAACATTCTATAGGGCCTTGATTGCACCTAATCACTAAAATACAAAGAAAACACAAAAATTTTGACAATTCTTCTCACTGTCCACACTTATCATTCACCAAATTTCAAATTACAAACCTTCCAACCAATCTACAGGTCGAGGCACACCTTATATAGGTTTCCCAAACTAGTTATGCCTTCCTTGGTTGGACATTTTAGTTATCAAGTGGCAAAGGTGTTGAATGTACCATTTTGCCTCTTTTACCAAATTGCCTAGAAAACTATTACAAGTGAACTTCTAAACTCACAAACCTTTGCACTCCTGATAGCTCCTGACCAAGGAATTTTATTAAGCCTCTAACATTTTATTCAGTCTCTAACTCAGTCTAATGGTCAACATGACCTTTAAAGTAACAAAAACACAAAACTTCATTCTAGGCCCTCAAATTGCGTAGTGCTTCCTAGTGCTTCCTAGGTGCTCCTGCACCATTCTCCCCCTCTCTGCCAAACACTAAGGAATGGAAGGAGAGATCAGTGACGTATCAATTCCATGCTCCTTGAACTAATCTTCTTGTACCCATGTAGCCTCAGATTCTGGCTTGTCCTTCCACTTGATGAGGTGCTCCATGTACACTCTCTTCCTTGTAGACTTTTGTACTGTTGACTCCAAGATGCTCTTGGCTTGTAGTTTGTCTTTAGTAGGTAATGCTATGTTACTGACATCTTGGAAGATCTCCCTATTGGTCTATGCTATATCATTGACTGATCCCTTGTACCTGATCAAATCAGCAACATTGAAAACTGGTGAAATTCCCAAATCAGAAGGTAACTCCACCTTGTATGCATTCTTCCCATACTTGGCTAATATCTTGCATGGTCCTACTCTTTTCATTTTCAACTTGGTTTAAATTCCCTTATGCAACCTTGATTTGTTAAGGTGAACCATGATAAAGTCTCCTACTGCAAATTGCACATCCTTTCTTGACATGTCTACCTTGTCTTTCAATTTTTGGGTACCCTCGGTGATTGTCCTCTTTACCTGCTCCTAAATCTCTTTCATGGTTTGAGTGAAGTCTTCAGCATGTCCACTCCTATTCTCCATAGCTCCTAGATCCCTGAGCTCAGATATACCCCTTGGGTGCATTCCATACACAACCTCAAAAGGACTCTTCCATGTGGTTCGGTTCACACTATCATTATAAGCATACTCAGCCTCTGAGATAACCATATCCCAGGTTTGTCCATATTCCTTAGTTAGGAACCTTATAAGGTTACCTAGCACCCTGTTAACCACCTCTATTTGACCATCTATCTAAGGATGGTAAGCTGATCCAAAGGATAGGTTGGTACCCAATCTGCTCCATAGAGTCTTCCAAAAGCGACTCATGAATTTAACATCCCTATCTAAAACAATACTCAAAGGAAATCCATGAATCCTAACAATCTCCTTGAAGAAAAGGTGAGACATATAGCTAGCATCATGAGTGGTTTTGCAAGGAATAAAGTGACTCATCTTGCTGAATCTGTCCACCACTACATACACACTATCAAAACCAGTCTTGGTCTTAGGAAGTCCTACCACAAAATCAATGCTCACACACTCCCATGGTCTGTTAGGAATGGGTAACGGTTGATATAGGCCAGCATTACTAGCTCCTCCCTTGGCTTTCATACACACAACACATTGCTCTACATATCTCTTGACATCTCTTGCCGACTTAGGCGAATAGTAGAACCTTTGCACTAGTTCTAATGTTTTGTTGATGCCAAAATGTCCACTAAGACTACCATTGTGCTTTTCCTGACTGAGGTTTTCTCTCATTAACCCTCTTGGAACACATAACTGATTCCCTTTAAACAATAATCCACTTTGCAAAGTATACTCTGAGTATTGGCTATGAAAATGATTCTCAAAGTTAGAACATACCTTGTAGGCCTCTGAGAAATCTTCTTCTTCTCCATAGAGATCCTTGAAACTCTCTATTCAATGCTCTTGATCTGTATCTCTTGGACTGTCAGCAATCTTCTACTCAATGCATCTGCTACCTTGTTCATTTGTCCCTTCTTGTGCTTGATGGTGAAAGTAAAAGCTTGGATGTACTCCATCCACTTCAAGTGTCTATTGCTCAACTTCTCTTGGGTGTTGATATAACTAAGTGCCTGATTGTCTATAAAAACCACAAAATCCTTGGGTAGAAGGTAATGCCTCCACTTCCTAAGTGACTGAACCAAAGCATAAAGTTCTAGATCATAGGTAGAGTAATTCTTCTTGGCTTCATTGAGCTTCTCACTGAAGAAAGCTATGGGCCTGCCTTCTTGGCTAAGCACTCCTCCTACTGCAACTCCACTAGCATCACACTCCATAGTAAACAATTTATCAAAGCTTGGCGATAAGAGAATAGGTTGAGTTGTGACTTCTTATTTCAGTTTCTCAAATCCTTTCTCAGCCTCTTGAGTCCACAAAAATTTAGTTTTCAAACCACCCTTGATTGTTTCTAGCACTGGTGCACATATACCACTAAAGTTTCTTATGAATTTCCTATAAAATTGAGCCAATCCATGGAAACTTCTTACCTCTATCCTTGTTGTTGGTGTAGGCCAGTTTAGGATAGCTTCCACCTTGCTTGGATCCATTTTCAGTGATCCTTGAGACACTAAAAAACCCAAATATACAAGTTCTTGTTTGAAAAACTCACACTTCTCCAGGTTGATGGCTAAGTTCTCCTCTTGCAGCCTTCTAAGAACCATCTCCACATGTTTAAGGTGTTCTTCTGCTATCTTGCTAAAGATAAGTATATCATCAAGATACACCACCACAAATAACCATGTAAAGTCTTTGAGCACTTCATTCATGAGCCTCATGAATGTACTAGGGGCATTAGAGAGGCCAAATGGCATAACTCTCCACTCATACAACCCATCTGTTGTCTTGAATGTTGTCTTCCACTCATCTCCATCCTTGATTTTGATCTAATGGTATCCACTCTTGAGATCCAATTTGGTATAATACTGAGCTCCTCCAAGACAATCCATCAAGTCTTCAATCCTTGGAATAGGGAATCTATATCTGATTGTGATCCTATTTATTTCTCTAGAGTCAGTGCATAACCTCCACTTGCCTCCTTTCTTAGTTGCTAAGACCACTGGTATTGCACATGGGCTGATGCTCTTCCTAATCAAGCCTTGATCCAACAATTCTTGCACTTGTCTAGCTACCTCTAGATTTTGATCTGGTGTAAGCTTATATGCTGCTTTGTTAGGCAATGATGCTCCAATTATGAAGTCAATCTGATGAATAATGGCCCTTTTAGGAGGTAACGTTGTAGGTGTACCATCACTTACTATGTCTTTATACTTTTCAAGCAAATTCTAGACTACTTCGGGTATGACTAGTTTTTTAGTCTTATCTTCCTCTTTGGACTGCAACAAGACTACATATCCTTCACCTCCTTTATGTAGGGTGTTAAGGAACTCCTTCCCACTACTTAGTAGAACACTTGGTGTCTTTGACTATCCTTCATCCTCTTCTGACAGTGACTGCAACTTAAAGGTCTTCCCATCCTTCTTAAATGAAATTGTATTCTCCTTTCCATCATACATGGCACTCCTGTCATATTGCCATGGTCTGCCTAGTAGTAGATGACATGCATCCATGGGTAATACATCACAAATTAGCTTATCTTTGTACCCTACAATAGAAAATTCCACCGTTACTTTCTCATTGACAAGAACACTCTGCCCTTTGTTCAACCATGTCACCTTGTAGGGATTAGTGTGGGGTAGCTTCTCCAATTTGAGCTTCTTTACTGCCTCTTCTGAGATAATATTATCTGTTGAACCTAAATCTACAATGACCTTGCATACTTTCCCAAGTATCTTGCATCTTACTCGAAATAGAGCTCTTCTTTGTTTTGGTTCTTCCTTGACCGGTTGTCTAATCAACACTCTCCTAAACATCAGATTCTCTCCCATTTCAGATTCAATATAACTGATCTCAGGTGATTTTATGCTCATGGTGTCCCCTTGTGCATATGCCACCCTCTTCTCAGCCTTTGAAGATGATTCTTTCTCCAGGCACCTATAAGCTAGATGGACTACTTGACCACAATGATAACATTTCATGGTAGCAAAGTATGAACTGATCCTACCTACTCCTCTTCCTCTATTGGATCCTCCTTGAGAACCTCTACCTCTTCCATAACCTCCTCTAGAAGATGTTTCACCTCCATGCTCTATGAGTTTAGCCTCTCCTTGGTTTCTTTGCTCATTGACTCTACCTTGGTAGCCACCTCTATGTCCTCTTTGATCTCTTTGATCTCTACCTTTGCCTCTACTCTTAGAAGCCTGATCATGTTTCCTCTTGCTTCTTTCCTCAATCTTGATAGCTAGCTGATAGCATTGATGCACTGTCTTAGGACTTAGAAGAGTCATCTCTTCTTGGATGTTCCACTTCAAACCATTCAGGTACCTAGCTACTTTGAGACTTTCATCTTTTGAGACATTGGACCTCATACAAAGTTTTTGAAACTCCTCAATGTAGGTGTTCACATCCTAGTCTCTTTGCCTCAAACTTTGCCTCTTCTTGTGTAACTAAATCTCATAGTCATCTGATATGTAAGCTTTTCTCACTTTGGCCAACATACCTTTCCAAGTTGAAATAAGCCTCTTGCCTTCCTTTTCCCTCTTTGTCTGAATGAATTTCCACCATGTCAAGGTAGATCCTCTCAATCTAGACTTGGCCACCTTCACCCTCTGTGCTTCAGTGACTCCATCACATTCAAAATGGTTCTCCATGCCTTCTATCCAATCTATGACCAAATCAGCTTCCAATTTTCCACTAAATAGTGGTATACCTTCAAGTTCCTTCCCACTCAAAGCTTTCAATGCCTTCAAGAAAGGCTCCTCTTGCAGAACAGGCTAGATTCAGGGGTCTTGTCTTCCTCTACAACCTCTTCAATATTTGGTTCCCTGCCCTCCAATCTATCGGTGACCTCTTCGGCCTTGATTTGCACATTGTTCAATGTTTGCTCCAGTTGAGCTAGTCTTTCTCTCAACCTCCTATTATCCTCCTCCTGATCTTCAACCTTCTTTGCCAATTCAATGTTGGTCACCATAGTTGTGGAACCAGTGGATTCAAAGTTTGACATACAAAATTCACTCCCAAATCTTTAACTTGCTCTGATACCAATCTGATAGGGTAGGATTGGATGGAACACTCACTATTCCATGCTCTGGGTCCTTCTTCTCAAGAACTCCTAGGTGACTCTCCCACCTTAAACTTTAGGTCCTATCTCATATGTAGGCACCCTTGGTTCTACTGGCCAACCCTGCTATCATTAAACCCTTAATCTACCAAGCCAATCTTGGTGCCTTGCCACTAACTCTTCCTTAGCCCTTAATCTTCCCTAAAGGCTAACTGTCCTCACCATTCCATTAGGTCCTTGCAGGGGTGTAGATATTTTTTCAATGGCTTCATAGCATCTTCCTAGGGTTCTTGGACAACCACCAAACTCCAACTCTCCATCGCTTTCACCAAACCCTCACCTAGGGTTTTAGTTCCCTAATTCTAGGCCTCCAAAATAGGTCTTTCCTCCAAGGAAATGAGGTAACTTACCCAAGTTCTCCAAAGAACCCCAAATATCTTCTATGGATTCTCAATCCTAATGCCTACCACTTCAATATTTCAAAGGTCTTATCCCTTGATTGTCCGTACACAGGTCAGACCTTCCAAATTAGCAAATTTAGGCCTTTTAGAGCCATTTCTTGACCACCTGGTGAACTGTTATTTGGTTCTCCACTCAAACGGACTATTGGAATCTCCTCCTTGTTACCAATCCTCTGTAAGGCTTCCATCCACCTTTCTACCATGTGGTTTAGCAAGGAAAGGTCACCCCTACAAGCCAAGTGTTTTACACTTCTTGACTTTCCTAGCCGGGCACTATCAAGCCCGCCTAGGAGAAGTCTTTCATAGTTCTTTCTTGTCTCCTACCTACTCCTAATTCTACCATTTGTACACTCATGGATTCTAGCCCCAATCCCCAAAAGCCCATACATCAGGTACAGTGGGAAAAGGAACTAAAACCCCATCTTTGACAGGTTGCCAGTCAGATCAACAACTTACAGGGAAACAAAATAACTACAAGCACACCTATAAATTGAATTCACACCCTAAATGTTACCACACAAGCTTAGAACATCACAATTACTACCAACTATAACATTCTACAGGGCCTTGATTGCACCTGATCACTGAAATACAGAGAAAACACATAAATTTTGACAATTCTTCTCACTGTCCACACTTATCATTCACCAAATTTCAAATTACAAACCTTCCAACCAATCTATAAGTTGAGGCACACCTTATATAGGTTTCCCAAAGTAGTTATTCCTTCCTTGGTCGGACATTTTAGTTATCATTTGGCAAAGGTGTTGAATGTACCATTTTGCCTCTTTTACCAAATTGCCTAGAAAACTAATACAAGTGAACTTCTAAACTCACAAACTTTTGCACTCCTGATAGCTCTTGACCAAGGCATTTTATTAAGCCTCTAAAATTTTATTCAGTCTCTAACTCAATCTAATGGTCAACATGACCTTTAAAGTAACAAAAACACAAAACTTCATTCTAGGCCCTCAAATTGCCTAGTGCTTCCTAGTGCTTCCTAGGTGCTCCTGCACCAACAAGGCATACATACAAGGTGTGGAATCCTAGAAAAAACATGTGAATTTCCTCGATTGGAAAATATTTCTTATGAAGTCAATAATTTTTCAAGATAAACATAGAGTGGATTTGTAAATTTATGCGTTGAAATCTTTCAAATAGAGACAACAAACCATGTGACAAGCCTAGTAGACATGCATGCAAAATTGAAAGCATAGACAAAAGACATGCACTACTCAACATGATAGCCCAACGAGATGACATCTCATGGAATAAGATGATCAGAAGATATGCACAGGCTGAGTTTATACATAAATAATAATCAATGACAAAGAATAGTTAAATAACAAAAATATACATGCATCAATTGGAAATCTTCTATCTCACTTTAGACAATAGATCAACACCTTTTTCCTTACCAAGGCCTGCAATAAATTCACTTCTTATCTCCTTTTTTTACTTTCCTTTCCCCCCCCCTTTCCTCATTTCCTCTCCATCCCTATGAAAGGATTCTTCATGAAGATGGAGTGAATATTTACTAAGAAAAGGGAGCATGTACTAAAAATGACAAACTTTTTGAGTTTGTGAAATTGTGAAGATGTTCTTTGGTTCCATATTTTGTTCATCTTGGTTGTGACATTTTAAAATTTTGTTTTCATTGAAAGGAAAAAATATTTTTGGGTTCTAGGGTTTAGGACCTAGTATAACAAAACTCAAACACTCTCATTCAAGGATAACCCTAGAGATCTCAATTCAATGAAGAGAGGGGAAATAGATATGAAAATAGGGTTTTCCTAGGGTATGATTGTAAACCAATGAGGGGTTCACCACCAGGTAGGGCTTTGAAAGACAAATGAAATGCAATTCCAAATTCTTAAACCTAATTTAATATAATCTTTCACTAAATGACCTAGAAAAGTATGTAGAATAGAATAGAAAGTTGCAAGATGAAATGTGTGCACCTAGAAATCAGGTGAAGACTGGTTGTATGCCTAAAATGTTGAAAATTATTATTTTAAGGACTAGTGGGACTCATACACCAGACTGGGTGATTCAGTCCAACATCAGGGTTTTCGTGTAGAAATTGGAATCTAGCAAATGGGTGTCTGAAAAGTTGCAAAATCTGAAAAATGTCCTAAAATAGGACTCATATGCTAGGACTGGCATATCAGTCCAATTAAGGTTTTTTGAAACTTTAAAGCTTGAATCTTCTCTTCAATGTCTATTCTATACTTTCCAATTGATATCTAGATCAAAAACTCTGATTTGTAACATATAGAAGTCCTCCAAGTATCTCCAATGCAAGGTGACAACTTTGACAACTTTGAATTCTTTGAAAACATTCTCCAAACTTACTCCTTAGAAGGTATTCAACCTACATCTACAAAAAAAACACTAAAGAGAGGAAAAATGTTGTTTTGTTAGGGGATACAGGTTTTCCTTGGTCAAAACCCATTTTAATAATCAAACCTTGAAATTAAATGAAATAGAAAGTAGAATGGTGAATGAACAAAATAGGATGTTGCAACTCACCAAAATCTAGCAATAAAGTATTGCAAACATGTATGAAGTGCCTCCAATGGATGTAGGGGTATGTGCAGGATCATGATGGGCCAAAAAGTGGCGATATGTAAGCCATATGATGGCCCATGTGGCTAACGACTTTTTTTTACCCAACATTGATGAAACGAAAAGGGTTTTTAGAGGAGATTCTCAGCTTTCCACCAATATAAATTATGCTTTACTTTGAATTTAATAAATAATTATTATTCACTTTCTATTAGAATTACGAATAAAGTCCTGATTGATAGGTTGATTGAAAAACATCTATAACTTTCAAAAAGTATCACATTTTTTGAATCTGAAACATGCGTCACATTCTATGATTTCCATACTATAGGATTTAAAAAAATTAAATTGAATTTCATGAATTTTTGACCAAGTTAAGGTGGTTAGAAAGACGAGCTTTTATATTTTTTAAAAGTTGTAATAAAAAAATCATAATTAATTATTTACTTGGAAAAAAATTATAAAAAAATATGCATCACATTGGGACACGAGTCCTCTAGTTATATCTAAAATTTTATAAAAAAATATTATGATTTTATTATGGTTAGGGTGGTCAGACAGACACCTACTTCTTATTTTTACCCTGAAATTTAAATACTACTGCATTGAAATTTCAAATTTTCACCAAATAGATATTTAAAAAAAAAATAAAGGTCTAGTAGTTTAGAAACTACATTCAATTTTCTATAGATTCTATTTTTACATTTTTTTGAAATAATATAGATAACTTATTCAAATTTTTACGTCAAGTTGTCTAACTTTGATTTTATGTCTTTTTATTGCCACTTAAGGGCCTGTTTTTTCCATGATGATCGTGCACATACCCATAGATATTTAATGGAATGCTATCTTGAATCATGAAACCCTACATCACAATTGCTAGCTGAAAAAACAAACATGATGCATGAAGAATTCTCTAAAACACTTGATAATCTACCCTTGAAGACTCTTGAATGCTCTTATAAACACTTTAATACTCTTTTGGACTCACCTTTTTCTATTTTGATGCTCATTCAACTTGCTATGTGTAAAATGAGTGAATAAACCTTGTATTTATACTTAATTATGCCAAATTTCCTGAAATTACAACACTACAAGTTGACATCAGATCTAGGAGGATAAAATCCCATGAAGAATTTGAATTAATTTTAATTTTGGGCCACACAAAACTCATATGTGCAAGGTGGAATATGAGTCCCATTAGGCATAATTTATGGGACCAAATTCAAAAATTCTTAGAAAGGTGTAAAATCCAGATCGAGACCCAAGAGCCTAGGTGGGAACCATATATCCAAAGTGGCATATGAGTTCTAGATAACTATATCTAGGGAACACAACCTAAAAACACTTAAATTATGATTGGTTGTTGATTTGTGTCGGGATTATCCTCAAAAGGATGCATTAAATGAGGCTTGTGGATGCAAAATAAGGCTAATTAAAGCATACATAAGCCCAATTATTTAATAGAATGATAGAAAAGTGTGAAAGTGTGTTACAACACTTTACAATAGTTAAAATAGTGTACAATTAAGTCTACCTAGTTCACAAGGGCTTAAGAACTATGTGAGTGTGCTAAACACATTACAACACTAGGGCAAGGAAACATTAAGCTCAAATTAACAAGAGGGACCCAAGCAAGTGTGAAAATGTCACTGACATCTTTCAAAACTAAATTTAGCCCCCACTTTAGTGAGAGGATTAACTTTCTTCAAACTCACACTAAAGTAGACAAACTTGCATCAAGAGAGGTTCAAATGCACCAATGCTAGTAAGATAAGATGACAACAATCAAGAGGGGTGATCAAGCCCCCCGGATCAAGATCCTATAGAAAATTAACATAAGCACAAAATAACATGAATGAAAATGATATGAAAGAAAAAAAAAAGCACAAGCATAGACTACCAAAGACATAAAGAAAGAAGAGAAAATGGGATCAAGCTTCGACCACATGTGACATGGGTCTAGGCCATCCTTTCAAAAAATTCACACTCACTTTGAGGCAACGAAACTTCTCATTGTCCACTGGGTGAGTATCCAAAGAGGTGAGACACATACACACCTGGTCAGTATGCACTCAAACACACACGTGAGTGGGTATGGGGAAATTCATGCCTCAATTCAGCTTCCCACTCAACCATACCAAAGTTATAGCTCCTAATAACTTTGATAAGGCACCATGCAAAAAATTAACTTTGAGCTTCATGAGGTAAGTAAAGCTTTGTATGCTTAGAACTCATAAACAAATCGGATGGCTCCACAGGTAAGAAAAGTGTATTATGCAAGGTGGCCATATAATTTATTTTTTAAATGAAAAATAATGTAAAGAATATTCAAAGGAGTCTTGCTTAGTTTATGTAAGGTCTTTAACATAGGGGACATCATGCCTAATGTCTCCAAGAGAGGACCAATCAAAGAATAAAGGATTCACAAATTTTGGGATGTAATGTGTTGCATGTTTCCACTAAGAGGAATGTAATATGCTAAGAGAGATCACACTTGAGTAACATCACACTAGATGTCACCACAAAACGAAAAACCCATCGCATGAAATAAGAAGACTGCACCATGAAACATGA
This sequence comes from Sequoiadendron giganteum, assembly GCA_007115665.2. Classification (NCBI taxonomy): domain Eukaryota; kingdom Viridiplantae; phylum Streptophyta; class Pinopsida; order Cupressales; family Cupressaceae; genus Sequoiadendron; species Sequoiadendron giganteum. The sequence goes on along the minus strand of CM021100.1, from coordinate 878,280,889 downwards.
AATAAAAATGGAAAAAAGAATAATGCCAATGCATGCCCCCACTTTAAAGAAATTGCTAAACACCATGTTGTGAGTAATTAATTTAATGTAGAAACTGCTAAATCCTAACAATAAAGAAGACATGATAGCTAACTTGGAAAGCCCTATGCCAACTCATATGTTTCCAATAAAGCTATGTCATGTAAAGAAAAGAGAGGGGTTTCCCCCAAAAATGAAACTCCAAAAACATGAGGGATCTATGGATTTGGGGTTAGTATGTTCTTACTACAATGATTTTAAGAGATCTCAGAACTGTAATTTGAACCACAAATTTTAGGGGAAAGGAGTACATTCTTGCACTTTTAGGGTTTTTCACCTCGAAGGAGAGATGTCTTTCTACCCCAAAACTTGGAGGGTTCATTCAAGATTAAGTGTTAAATGTGTGTGATTGGAATGTGTCTAAACTAAATGAAATTTCCTAAATGCTGAGAATTTATGAGAGAGATCAAATGCTAATGTAAAACCTAGAAATTGGACTATGTTTGAAAAAACATTGTGATATGCAAATATGGCCTAAAATCGCAAACAAAACTAAATAAAAGACTATGAAAAAAAAGGTGTGCACTTGGAAGTGTGTTGCAGACTTGAAGCAACTCTGAAATTCTAGAAATACTAATTTTTATGCCTGGTGGGACACTTATGCCAAGCTGGGTGACTTAGTCCTTTTTCGGGATAATACTAGAAAATTGAACCGAGGCTCGTTTCAGCCAAATGGGTATCCGGTTCCACATAAATCTCTGAAAAAATTGCATAGTGGGACTAAGTTTCCACAACTAGGGGAAGTTTCCGTTCTATCTTTTCTAAAAATCTGAAGGTGGAAACAAAAGCTCTTGACCTGCACTTTGTGTTCCTCCAAGTATTCGGACCAGAAACCTTGATTTTTTGCTTGTAGGTGTCTTTTTGTGTAGATCTTGACTGAACTAACAAGGAGGTGTCCTCAACCAAGTTTTCAACCTATTCTTGAATAATCTCAAAGCTTGTAAAGTACCTAAATCTGCAAACACACAAAGAGAGTGTTGGTGTTTAAAAATGCAACCCAGCTAGGCTTTGCAATTCTCTAAGAGGTAGCCAACCTCTATATTAAAAAACCACAAGGCTAGTGGCCAACTGACAAGAAATGGAATGGACACACATTTCCCCTACACTTCAAGCTCTGTAAGACCTAGGGGGTTAACCCTTTAGCAACATCAAACAATCTGGACACACAAGTAATAGGATATTGCTTAACAGATGATGCTCTCACAAAAATATGCTGAGAAACCTAAAATATCACTTAACATTGGAGAACATAAAAACACAACTCAACAAAATAGATTTGAAATGGTTTTTGATTTAAAGAGTTGGGACCAAACTGAAAACAACATAAACATGATAATGGACCAGTGCCATAAAGATGGGCTGTGGAGTCATATAACTAGCATTCATCTTTCAGTGTTGAACATGCTCTGAAGGTCTTGCAAATTTTGTCACATTATGACAACCAAACCACTGCAACTTTCTCTGATAATTCTTCTTATGAATCCACCTGAAACATAACACTCCTGTCACATTTGTCAAAGCAATTACACTATCCTTGAATAATAGGCAATAATAAAAGCAACTTGTGCTTTATTAAAGCAATTACACCATTCATAGAACATAAGGCAACAACAGATGTAACTCAAATGCAACAAATGTGCATGAATAGATTCAGACAATCTTATTATTGAATCCAAAACAACATTACAATTCAGCCATGGAGACAATTATCATCTAAATTAAACATAACAAAATAATTCAGAACATACACTTTCAGATTAAAATGACTAACAGTCATATTTCCCCCTAGCTTTACAATCTACCCATAGCTTCTGCCTGACTTGCAGAGCTTTCAGAAATTGGAACCCCTTACAATTGAGAAGAGAAAAGAAATAGAAAATAGAAGCAAACAGGAGCAGCCCTAAATTCGATTTGTTGCAGACACATGGCAGCTTCATTCTCGTTGATCAATCTAAAAAGAATATCTTCTCCTCTTCCTACAACAAACTTTACCTCTCAAAACTGCCTTTGCTCATCATTGCCTAGCAACAGAAAATATGCCCATGTGGAGAATCAATTATTTTCCTCAGGTGCAAAATATCTCCATTCCCATGCATAAACTATTTCTATTTTTTGCTCTTCATTTGTTGCAGCAATATTTTGAAATGCTTCCCCACTTTAAAGTTTACTCATGGGGCACACTCATAATTCCAATGTTTTATCATTTAAAATAAAATCCCCATTGGGCATTTTAAATATTTCGTTATTTACCTCCCTGGACAAATTATTTTACCTCTATCCTGCTTTACCTCCACTCAAAAAATCCTTTGTTCATTTGTACTTTACTTCACCCAAAGCCTTGCACCCAAATGGTGAAAATAAAAACAAGTAAATAAGAATTATCTCCATTCCATTATTTACTTTCATAATGGAAAATCCCCAATGCTTTTATTCTTGGGCAAAATTTTAATTTTCCGTGGGCCCACCCTATTTTCAAACTATGTAACCTTCGAAAAAAAATTAATTAAAATCTCCCTGCTGTGCATTCTCGCACACCTCACGGGGTTTTTTCCTTCATCAGCATTCCTCTTGCGAGGATTGCGAGAATAGCCCTAACTTCAACCTCGTTTGCTCTCTGCACATCTCAAGCATCCTCTGTTCATTGTGCTCCTAGCTACCATGCACGCACCCACCACCACTGGTCTTCCCCTCATGTTGGACGTGAACTATATCTCCCTCTCTGCATGGGTCTCACATTCACTTGTTGACTCCAGTGTGGGCCTCACTTTCTACATGCACGGGCCTCACCTATCCTATAGATGAAGGGTGCAGCTAGGTGAGGTGCGCACACACCTGCAGGATAGGTGAGGCCCGCGCATGCAGAAAGTGAGGCTCGCGTTAGAGTCAACAAGTGAATGGGAGACCCACGTAGAGAGGGAGATACAGTCTGCGGCCAGCATGAGGGGAAGACTAGTGGTGGTGGGTGTGCGCATGGTAGCTGGGAGCACAGTGAACAGAGGATACTCGAGATGTGTAGAGAGCAAATGAGGTTGAAGTTAGGGAAATTCTCACAAACCTCGCAAGAGGAATGCTGACGAAGGAAAAAACCCCATGAGGTGTGCGAGAATGCATGGCGGGGAGATTTTAATTAATTTTTTTTCGAAGGTTACATAGTTTGAAAATAGGGTGGGCCCACAGAAAATTAAAATTTTGCCCGAGAATAAAAGCATTGGGGATTTTCCATTATGAAAGTAAATAATGGAATGGAGATAATTCTTATTTACCTATTTTTATTTTCACCATTTGTGTGCAAGGCTTTGGGTGAAGTAAAGTAAAAATGAACGAAGAATTTTTTGAGTGGAGGTAAAGCAAGATAGAGGTAAATTAATTTGTCTGGGGAGGTAAATAACGAAATATTTAAAATGCCCAATGGGGATTTTATTTTAAATGATAAAACATTGGAATTATAAGTGTGCCCCATGAGTAAACTTTAAAGTGGGGAAGCATTTCAAAATATTGCTGCAGCAAATGAAGAGCAAAAAACAGAAACAGTTTGTGCACGGGAATGGAGATATTTTGCACCTGAGGAAAATAATTGATTCTCCACATGGGCATATTTTTTGTTGCTGGGCAATGATGAGCAAAGGCAGTTTTGAGAGGTAAATTTTGTTGCAGGAAGAGGAGAAGATATTATTTTAAGATTGATCAATGGGAATGAAGCTGACATGTGTCTGCAACAGATTGAATTTAGGGCTGCTCCTGTTTGCTTCTATTTTCTATATCTTCTTTTCTCTTCTCAATTGTAAGGGGTTCCAATTTCTGAAAGCTCTGCAAGTCAGGCAGAAGCTATGGGTAGATTGTAAAGCTAGGGGGAAATATGACTATTAGTCATTTTAATTTGAAAGTGTATGTTCTGAATTATTCCGTTATGTTTAATTTAGCTGATAATTGTCTCCATGGCTGAATTTTAATGTTGTTTTGGATTCAATAATAAGATTGTCTAAATCTGTTCATGCACATTTCTTGCATTTGAGTTACATCTATTGTGGCCTTTTTCTCTATGAATGGCGTAATTGCTTTAATAAAGAACAAGCTGCTTTTATTATTGCCTATTATTTAGGGATATTGTAATTGCTTTGACAAATGTGACAGGAGTGTTATGTTTCAGGTGGATTCATAAGAAGAATTATCAGAGAAAGCTGCAGTGGTCTGGTTGTCATAATGTGACAACATTTGCAAGACCTTCAGAGTATGTTCAACACTGAAAGATGAATGCTAGTTATATGACTCCATAGCCCATCTTTATGGCACTGGTCCATTATCATGTTCCTATTGTTATTAGTTTGGTCCCAACTCTTTAAATCAAAAACCATTTCAAATCTATTTTGTTGAGTTGTGTTTGTCATGTTCTCCATGCTGGTTGATGAAATTCATTCAATATCTTGCCAATGTTAAGTGATATTTTAGGTTTCTCAGCATATATCTGTGAGAGCATCATCTGTTAAGCAATATCATGTTACTTGTGTGTCTAGATTGTTTGATGTTGCTAAAGGGTTAAACCCCTAGGTCTTACAGAGCCTGAAGTGCAGGGGAAATGTGTGTCCATTCCATTTCCTATCAGTTGGCCACTAGCCTTTGTGGTTTTTTAATATAGAGGTTGGCTACCTCTTAGAGAATTGCAAAGCCTAGCTAGGTTGCATTTTTAAACACCAATAGAATGGTGACTCCGTTGGGGAGAATTTGAGAAAATTCTAATTGCAAAATCTAGCCTTAAGAGTTAGTGCATAGAGTCAAATTATTTGTCATGCTGAATTTGTTCAAGTTTGAAGGATTTCAACCCTGGAGAAGAATTTGTTGCAGTGAACCTGAATAGTTTTGTAATCTCTAGTGCTCTGCTGGTGGAAAGGAACTCAGAAAGATGTTTAATTATAAATGAACTTCATACTGATTGAAGTTTAGTCCTCTGTGAAAAGAGGTGGCGACTTTGTTTGATAGAACCTGTTGAAAATTTGAAGAAAGTTCTAGATCTACAAATATTACCAGTCAGGAAGACAATTTGCAATAGCTGAACAGTTTCTAGGTATTCTTCACTTTTGGTTTTCAAGAAAATTGTATATGAAAACCATTTTTCAACATTTTAGGCAAAACTTTGGTTCCCTATTGAGTGATTAGCACTAATAGAGGGAAATAACGGTAATATTTAGTTCTCATACTTCTGAGTTGTAATTTGTAGCTTATGTATCTTGTTGGAGAAGTATGCTTGTACTTGAAATTTTCCCAATAAATAGATATTATGTGTAAATGAATTTGTATCATGCATTATGGTATTCTAAGATCATTAGAAATAGGGCAATGAATGATCAACTATAGAATTGACATGTGAAATTTGAAAAGGGCATATCAAGATGCCTCAATACATGCATCTTGGCATGGTTCTAGATGGAACTATGGTTTGTGATCAGTCCCAGCCAGATTGTCAAAGAGGTTTTAGCACTGGAAGGTACAGAGCTATCAATTTCAGTAGTCTTAGTGGTTACCCAAATGACATTCCAGCTAAAGTCAGAAATAAGTTACCAAGGTTCATTGGTGATAAGGCTGAATCATCAAATAAGCATTTGCAAGAGTTCAAAAATTTGATGGATGATTATGAGATTGATCATGAAGATGTGATCATGAGACTATTTGTTCATTCCTTGAGAGGAGATGCAAGATAGTGGTTCTCTTATTTACCATCCTCTTCCATTCATTCATGGGAAGAGTTCAAGGCAGTGTTCATGGAATAGTTTGGAGAAAGGATTAACCCTTTTTTGATAAGGAAAAAGTTCATGAACATCGAGAAAGGAAAAGATTAATTGCATCTTTTAATCTCAGATTTTCAATGATCATAAGAGAGATACTAGAGAACATAAGGCCAAATGATACTGAATGTTTAGTCGTGTACTTGGGAGCATTTGACAAAAAGATGAGTTATCTGTTGAGGCATAAAGAGCCTACAACCCTGATCCAAGCATATCAGATGGCTATAGACATTGAGAATAATTTGAGGTTTTCAATGATGAAAGGACATCAGGCTATGAGTGTTGGTTATCCTAACACACCTCAAGAAAAAGGAACTCATGGATCAGCTAGTAAAAGTGTTTGTCAAGAGGGTAATGGTGTTGTTGCTCCAATTTCTCCATCATCACGATCTACACAAAATATAGTGTCTCAAAATGAAGATGTTTGTTGTGTGAATGAGGACACTAATTGTAGACAACTTACAATCAGCACATGTGCAGATCCTTGCAGAAGCAATGAAGAAGAAGGTACATGGTTTGATGAGCAAGTGAATATGCATGAAATTTTGTCTTGCAATATCCTGTGTGATGAAGAAATGAAAGAGGTACAAGACATCTTTCCATATCCTATTTTGGTTCGTAAAGATAATGCAAATGTTGAAAACATCTCCTCACAAATCAATAATCAAGACATTGAAGATGGAAGTTCAAGAAACTACTCTGAGAAATCTGAGTATGGTTTATGCAAAGATAAGTCATCTTGTGATGAGGATGCTAATGAAGGCCAAACTAATTTCTCTTCCGATGATTGTGAAAGCTCTTATGAGAATGACTTAGAGGTTTGTTCTTCATACAAAGAATATAGTGATATGGACACTAATGAAGTCATTTATTCACCAGTGAATGATCAAATTACACTTGATACAGACTTGGAATGTAGTCCGAGTTTGACATCAATGGAGCATGTGGATTCTGTTAATGATGAAGAATCTGAGGACGAACATATATATGTTCAATTTGTTGATCATGAGCATAGTACTACTGAAAGTGATAAAGATGTTCAAGAACCTGTTTATATCTTTGTTGTCTATGACTACTTGTATGAAACAGAGATGGAAATGTCAGTGGTACATAATAATGATGATAATGTGCATAGTGAAAATCACATGGATCTAGAATCAGCATTATCATCCATAGGTAATGAAAAACAATTTGGTGGACTGTCAGATTGTGTTGAAATTGTAAGATCTCTTGATCAATGTGTAGAGAAGCCACATGATGCAGATAGTAATGAGTGAGAATGGACACTTGGGAATTTTTCTATTGAAGAACAAATTGAGCACATGTTGTTTTGAAAATAGATTGAAGTTTGTTACAGGGAAATGGAGAAGATATTTTGCAGATCACTGTTCGACGGTGAAGATGTTTCCAGGTGGCAGTTTCAGATCAATTTTAGGGCTTCTTCTATTTTCTCCATTCTTCTATATCTTCTTTTATTCCCTCATGGTTCTAAGAAGGTTCTGGTTTTTTGTATTGGGCTGGGTAGATAGAGATTTGTAGTTTGTGAGTCATTGTTTGAGTCTGTAAGCTGTAATTTTATGAATTCAAGAGTAAATACAGCCAGTTTATGCATTTAATATCATGAAGTGCTTCCACATTCGTGAATGTCATCAGATTGTCTCCACATTTGTACACTTTCAGTCATGTAAATTAAATAATACAAAGTGTCTTTGAATTTATCATCTCAAGTTTCATGAGATTGTTTTGTTTGTTCACTGTTTTGTTTCAAGGAAATGGTTAAAATGCTTTGAGTAGGTGATTGTGATTTCAGGTGTGCAGATGGGATTTGATAAGAAGAATCTGATTGTTGTCAAGAGAAGGATTGTTAGTGCAAGGCACTAACAGTTAATGCAAAGAATTAGCAAGTTAAATCCACTGGTTGAGGACTGTTTGCTGGAGAATTCGTTTTATGTGTTTGACTCCATGGCCCAGAACTAGCACTGATCTATTTTTCAGTTTGTGCATCTCAGAAGCAAAATTAATTGCAAAACCATTTGTAATCTTACTATTTAGTTGGTTGTTTGTCCTGCTTTCCAATGGCTGAGAGAGGGTTGAGTTACTGAGAATTTAGCCAAATTTAAAGTTGTCAATGTTTCCCTTAGTGTTTTTTCATTGGGAATTATCTACTTTGTAAAACAATGTCAGTGTATGAGTGAATTAAGTTTTGAGCATTGTTTAGGTCTACCCACCTTGGTCCTACAGAGCCAGAAGTGTAGGAGATGTTAGTTTTTGACTGAATCTTGTCAGTTGCCACTAGCCTTTGTTTTTCTTTAATATAGAGGTTGTCTACCTCTTAGAGAGTTTCAAAGTCTAGTTGGGTTGTTATTTTAAACACCAACATAGAGAAAGGGAGAAATGTTGATTGTTAGGGCATGGGGGTATGCCTTGGTCAAACCCCTTTTACATGATTAAATCAAATGAAGAAATAAGATAATGAAGCATGAAATATGAGATAATGGGATTAAAAGCTTGCCATGATCAATGTTAGATCTTGAGTTGCTGCAACAATGGTTGAAGATTCAATCCTTGAATGCTTGTTGGATGACTTAGAATGTTGAAACCCTAGCTTGCTTAAGAAGAATGAAAGATGAGTGATTTAGAAGATTGAGTGAATGAATAGAATATAATATGGTGAAAATGAGGGGTAAACCCATTATTTATACATGATTTTCCCTAATTTCCTAAAAAATATCTCATCACAGGTCGACCTTAGGGTTTTAAAGACAATTTATCCTGCCAAAATATTAAAATAATTTTTATTTTTAGGCTACTTGGGACTAAGTCGCCCAAGGTGGTGACTTAGTCCACTTGGGAAAATTTAAGTGGATGTCGGGAATTAAAATGTAATTAATGTTGTTTAACTGGATTGTCTTCCAAAACACACTTAAGTAGGACCTATAAGTGCATTAAAGGGTCATTTTAACATAAGAAAGGGTTGAATTATTGGTGACAAGCCTAGGAAAGTGTGAAATCTTGTTACACCTCTTACAAAAATTTGAAATAGGACTTGGTAAGAGATAAAAAGTTTTTTTAGGTGAAATACATTAGAAGGGTCCTAGAAAAGTGTGAAAGTGGTGAACAACACTTCACAACACTTTTACAAGACACCATAGAATTCTTATTGATTTGCAAGGGTTCAAGACCTAATGTGAATGTGTTGACCACATTAAATCTAGGAAAAACTAAGCCAAAAACCACAAGAAAGACCCAAATGAGTGAAAAAATGTCAAGGATACATTTTTTTTGACAAATTTAGCCCCTTTAGTGAGAGGATGAACTTGCTTCAAACTCACACTAAAGTAGACATTCAGGAGGGGTCCAATTGTACCAATGTAGATGAAAAAGGATGACAAGGATCAAAGTAATGATCAAGCCCCGAAGATCCAAGATCCTAAGTTAAACCAACATAAGCACAAAAGGACACACACAAGGTGAATGATATGCAGCAAATCAAGATACATGACCATGCAATGGAAAGAAATAAAGGAAGAGAAGAATGAAAGTAAAAGGGGTGGATCAATATTCAATCATTTTTCCAGCTAGTTGTGGATTAGATCTAGGTTGTTTGTCCAAAAAAAATCATACTCAATCTAAGGCAATGAAACTCTTGGTTGTCCATTAGTTGAGAAGTCCAAAGAAGGTGAGAAATATACACTCATGGCTAGTATGCACTCACACACACACACAGAGGTGACTATGGGGAAATTCATGCCGCTAGATGGGATTCCTACTCAACCATACCAAAGTTATACCTCCCGATAACTTTAATAAGGTGCCACGAAATAAAATGACTTTTGTAAATGATTCTTGAAATGTAAAAATGGTGTAAGGAGTTTTCAAAGGGATTTTTCTTAGTTTATGCAATGTCTCATCTCAAGGAACATTATGCATAATGTCTCCAAGAGAGGAAAAATGAAAATGGTCTCATCTTGTTTGTAATAGAGGACAAGTGCAATGTCTCATCATGAGCAACATTGTACACCTGATGTTTCCAAGAGAGGGAATCACAAGAAAAAGGAAAATCTCAAAATGAAATGTGAGTGTCGATGTATGTCCCCACTTTAAAGGAGTTGCTAACACCTTAACTATGTGAAATTTCTTTAAAATAGAAGAAGACACGAGAGATTATGCGTAAATCCCTATGTCAAGTCATATATTTCTAAGTAGCTACATCATGAAAAGGCAGTATGTCACATGTGAGCAACTTAAGACATGCCATCCATATCCCAAGCTTTCTCTTATATGTTCATGAAAGGTTAACGACAAGCCAAAAGAGACAACGACAAGTGACATACAAGGACAAGGCTAACTAACCCGTTTCCCCCACTTAGTGCAAGATAAGAGTGAGCCAAAAGGATTGATGAGATGTAAGGTAGAGTGAAAATCAATATCGATTAGAGGAACGAGGTTCCCCACATGAGGGAGAACACGAAACTCCTTAAGATGTTGAATTTTACTACTCAAAGCCTTACATTCATTAGTAGAATGACCATGGACTTTGTGATAGGTACAAAAGGAATTCTTGTAATAGAATTTCTTTCAAGTTTTTGGAGGAAGGGATATCAAGTGATCTTGGAGGAGTCTCAACAAGATACCCTCTTGATCAAAGGTAGTTCAGGTGTTCCTCTAGTTTGTGAACAAGATGTCATACGTATGCAAGATTGTATAGATTGGGAGATTTTTTACGCTCCTTTAGAGGAGTGTGTAAAATATAAATCATTAGTGTTTTGTGAGATGACATTGACATTAGGTGAAGACTTTTTTTTTTTTTCATTGTGTGCAAAGGAGAAAAAAAACTAGTGTCTATTAGTTCAATATGCACTAGTGTTAAGGCTAGTTTAGAGGAATCATGGGTGATGGTGTCGATGTCGATTGAAGGCTTGGTGATTTCGATCAAAGGACAATAACCAAGACCATGAGTTGTTGTTTGCATGTTAGGCTTGATAGGGTTGTGGTTACCTTATTCGTTAGCACCACATCCTTCTCCACTGTAGCCAAGTTATTTCATAAGCTAATAACCTTTTCCATAAATCTTTTTCATTTCTTTTGGATTTGGTGGTTGTTCGTTGGTGATTTTGTCAAACTTTTTTGTGTAACTCACTTCATTTTCTAAAGTGGTTGAGGTTGATGTGTTTGAAGGATCTTCCAAATGTTGGGTTGATAAGATGGATTTTTATGTCCCTTATTTGAATCATTGTTGATGATCTTGGACTTGTCCATGATTGTATTCAATGATCCCAATTCATCAATAGATATCATTGTGAAGGATTGAGGACAAATAGATTTTTGGTGTTCTTGTATGGGTTTGACTTGTGTGGTTGGTTTCAATGTGTTTGAAGGATTCTCTTTTTTCCTCTCAAGTTGTAAGACATTGTAAGGCTCAGTAATGACATCAAGTGTGTACACTTTGTTGTTGTAGATTTACTTCATTTTATGATGAAGAGTGGAAGGCACCCCATTCATTGCATGAATCCATGGCCTGCCTAAAATAAGATTATATGAAACATCATGTGGCATAACATGGATCAGTGTGTTTAATGTGGCTATTCCAACTATAAGAGGTAAAGTGATGACACCAAGTGGTTCTTGCCCTACACTATTAAATCCACTAATAGACAAAGAGGTAGGTTGAATGTTTGATTTATCCACATGGAACCTATCCAAAATATTTATACCACACATTAATGATGGAGCCATTGTCAACAAAGGTTCACTTTATCCCTATTATTTTGTATTGAGATATGATTATGAAAGAATCATTTTGTTTTTGTACTTCCAAATGATGGAGCTCACTTTGGTGGAAAACAATGTCAGCATTCAATCCATGAAGTATAGTTGCTACGTCATTTGGTTGTGCAGTAGAAGGGATAGGAACTTGTTGTAAGGAATTTTGTATCATGTTATGGTAGTGAGGGGAGGCTTGAATAAGGTCCCATAATGAGATCTTAGCAGTAGTATTCTTAAGTTGGTCGACGAGATCATACTCCCTAATGTATGAATTTAAGTGAGGGGCAATAGGTAATGTGGGATTGGGTAAAGGTAAAGGTGTTGGGGTGGGTTGTTGTGGTCACGAACTATTTCTTGTGTAATTTGTATAAGCAATGATATTATAACTTGGTTTTTGTGGCACATTATTCTTAGGTGGGTAAAGGATGAGTTCAGGTTTATTTTGAGTGTGTTGTTTGTGTGAGGGTGGGTAAAGGATGAGTTAAGGTTGAATAATGTTAACGTCCCCTAGGGAAGGAGAGTCTATTATGGGCTCTGCATCTTCTTCTAAGGGCATAATATTATGATTGTTAATGTTATTTGTGTCATGCACCATGATATCCTCCCTAGGATGAGAGTTTTTAGGAGAACTGCAAACCACATGTTCTTGACATTCGACAATTGGTTCTTCCAAAATGACTTCATCACAAGTAGGGGAATGATAAATGATGGTATTATCAATAGTGGGATGATTAGGGAAGGGTTATATTTGATTGTTCTATTTTTTGAAGGTCTCATTCTCTTGTTCCATGCTATCTACCCTAGTAGGAGAGCATGGAAGAGGTTCACCACAAGCCATGGTGAGAGTTTGTAAACTAGATTCATCATAGGTAGGAGAGTCATCAAGAGAAGGACCACTATCATTTTTAAATAAATTGTCCCAACTGGTAGGAGCATTGGGGAAGGGAGAGTCAATAATATCATGTCTTGTAATAGGTATATCTTCTAACACCAATCTATCCTCTTGGAATCAAGGATGGATAATTTTGATTAGCATGGTTATAGAGATTAGGTAAAGTGACATCAAGAAATATGTCGATGATCTCATCTTCTTGTTGTTTAGTCTCTTCCAAAGGGGGATGATGAGAGGGACAATCAAGACCCTCATTTCTTATATCTTCTTTCACCAAGATACCTTCATCACTAATAGGAGAGGTATATGGAGAAGCACAAGTATGATTGTTATGATTGTCAACACTACCATCCTCATCAATGGGAAATGTAATGTTAAGTATTGTGTCAATGGTTTAGTGATTAACATGTGTCTTAATGAACTCATTAGTGTAATCTAAATTGAACTCATATGAGGGGATGTTGTATTTATGTAATCCATTTTGAATAAAATCAAAGCCACATCTTTTAAAAGTAAATATGCTACCATGAAAAAGTAAAGAAAGTGCAATGCAATGACTTAAAGTGAAATGTTGAAATGCAATTTTTAGATGTAAAAGAAGGTAATTTTTTATTAAATTATGTAACAATCTGAAAAGGAAATGTTGAAAAAGAAAATTGGAAATCAAGCAATCCATGAAATGAGATAATCTAAGCTAGATCTAATGAAATGATTCTAACAAAAACACAACCAATTGATACAGATAGGTAATGGAAACAAATAGAAGCTAAAAAATAGTGTTTTCAACTCTGCAAAAGGAAGTTTCAAGTGCCTAAAGGGAATAAGATGCCCAAGGTGGTGAATTGTTGGAAAAAAAAGGATAGACAACTGAGAGGGGGGGTGAATCAATTGTCACAAAATTTAATAATTATTCAACCTTATTAACCTTTAATATCATATCTGATAATTAAAAAAGAAAGTATGAATCAACAACACATCAAAAACACACAACACCAAGATTTTTGCGTGGAAACCCTGTTAGGGAGAAAACCATGGTGGAGGTTAATCCATAATTATACCCTGTTAAAAGTATAATGAAAATGAATAAGGAATGCACATGCATTCAGGCACACTGCCAAGAGCTCACTGCCTTACATAAAATAATCAGATTAAATCCATCTAGTGAGGTTGAACCAAGAAATTAGCTTCTAAAAAAGCCTGATGACAATTCTAGTTAGGCACATAAACACTTCACACTTCGCTCAATATTCTTCACACTCTACTCTAAAATTGAATGATCTGATCTTTATTCGCAAATTTCACATTCACACTTCATATACATTCATTGAGCACACTAAAAAATGAGGAAACAATCGCTCTTATAAATCCGCTACATGAATTTACATTAACAACTCTATTGGCCACAAGTAAATAATAGATGAACACAAATTGTCAGCCTAATTAATGAACAAATCTCAATGCACACCAACCTAAGTCAGTCACATCATAATGAAGACCTGAATCAACATCCTTGAACATGCCAAACATTAAAAGATTAATCCATAAGTATCTGCAACATGCTACGACCATCATGTCGGCCAAGAACATGAAAAACTCAAACACACAAAGGAAAATCTTTAATCATGAACACCCTGATCAACATGGACATACCAAAATGATATATCATGATCAAGAACCATCACTGAACATCATAGTAGCATATGCAACAACTTATTTTACCAGAATTGCATTCTCTTCTTCCAGAAACACCTGCTACAGTAACAGAATAACTGTAGGAACTCAGAAACTCATAACTCACTCCAATCTTGATGCATGCCTCTGAAACTTCTGGAAAACATACTAGATAGGCTCAACAAAAAACCCTTTAATGTGCGACTTATGAATAAAAAATTACATAACTTTCCACCATTCTGATCATCACAACTTCACAGACTGTCTACAAGATAATTATTCTAATTTTCTCAGTACCCTCAACATATATAGCCTTCATAATAATCAATTCTAATAGTGTTGACATCAATGAAAACCACATATGAACAACACAACCACAACATCCAACAATCTTCCCCTTTGGAATTGATGGAAACGCATGATGTGAAAAATACCATCAATACAACTATCTCTTCTCAAAATTGTTCATCTCCTCCTTACACTGATCTTCTCCCCTTTTCTTCCTAAAAGGTTTTTCACATTAATCTTATCCCTCTTTGACATAAATGGAAAAGGTACAAAATCTCTGAACCACATATCTAAATAGTCTAACTACTCCCCCTAAGTAGCAGACACCATAACATTAATCTGAAACAAGATCTGACTATAAGTGCACAAATTGATTCAAATATTTGCATCTTAATTTAGATTAGGAGCATAAATCACCCCTAAATTTCCTCTGAGATACTCAAAATTATCTTTAGGCAATGGTTTAGTAAAGACTTTTGCAATTTGTTCCTTAGTGGGCACATATTCCAATCTGACTTCTTTATCAGTCACTTTATCTCTCAAAAAGTGATACTTGATAGATGTATGTTTTATTTTTGAATGTAACACCAGATTCTTGGAAATGTTTATGGAACTTGATTTATCACAAAATATAGCAATAGGCTCATTATACTCAATTCTGATATCACTCAGCATATGTTTCATCCATAATACTTGAGTGCAATTGTTTGTAGCAGCAATATATTTTGCCTCAGCAGTAGATAAGGAAATGGAATTCTTCTTTTTACTTAGCCAAGACACCAACTTGTTCCCCAAGAATAATGCACCACCACTTGTACTTTTCCTATCATCCACATCTCCTACCCAATCTGCTTCTGTAAAGGTATTATGAGTAAGATCATCATCCTTAGGATACCAAAGACCAAAATCAACTGTCACTTTCAAGTATCTAAAAATTATCTTTATTGCAGTCACATGTGATTCCTTTGGATCAACTTGATATCTAGTAACCATACATACAACATTCATAATGTCAGATCTGGTCTGAGTCAAATAGAGAAATCCACCAATCATTGACCTATACCTTGTGTTATTAGCCTTAGGAGAATCATCATTATGTGTTAACATGCATCCAGTTACCATGGGTGTACCAACTAGTTTTGAATCTTCCATGCCAAACATTTCCAGTCGTTCTCTTACATATTTGGATTGAGATATGAAGATTCCATCATCTAATTGAGTAATTTACAATCCTAAAAAGAATTTTCGTTCTCCAATCATTGACATTTCAAACTCACTTTTCATTTCATTAGCAAAATTCATGCATAAGTCATCATCACCTTCAAAAATAATGTCATCAACAAAGACTTCAATAATCAACTCTTTATCCTTATCCATCTTGAAATATATATTTTTGTCAATAGTACCTTTATTGAATCCAAGCTTCAACAAGTATTTATCCAGTCTTCCATACCAGGCTCTAGGGGCTTGTTTGAGTCCATATAGTGCTTTATTCAATTGGAAAACCATGTCTTTTTCATCAGTCAGTTGAAATCCATCTAGTTTCTCAACATAAAATTATTCTTCTAACTCACCATTCAGAAATGTTGACTTCACATCCATTTGATAGACTTTGTAATTCTTGAAAGTAGCATAAGAAAGAAATAGCCTTACAATTTCAATTCTATCAATAGGGGCAAAGGTTTCTTCAAAATCAATACCTTCCATCTATGAGTATCCTTTACATACCAGTCTTTCTTTATTTCTGACCACTTCACCTTGTTCATTTAACCTATTCCAAAAGACCCATTTGGTTATAATCACATTTTTATCCCGAGGTCTGGGAACAAGAATCCATGTATCATTTTTCTCTATCTACATCAGTTTTTCCTTCATTACTTCCATCCAATATTCATCTTTACATACTTCGTTGACATTGCTAGGCTCAGTGTTGGAAATTAGGAAATATTCTTCTATAATTCTTCTTCTAGTCTACACATCTTTGTTCTTATCTCCTATAATTTGATTTTCAGAATGATTTAGCTTTACATACCTTGGGACTTTGGGATTCTCTCTAGCTTCTAGTTCTTTTGTTCTCTTTTTTTCACTTCCACTGGCTTCTCCTTCATGATTCTCTTGATTCACTAGAACAGTTTGAACTTGATTCTATGTTTGTGCATTCTTTCCATTATCAGTACTATCTTGTTGGTCATCTGAATCATATCCATAGTATCTGGATGATCTAACAGTGTCTTCATCAACTCTAACATTTGCACTTCCAACCATTTTCTTCAATCTTCTATTGTAGCACCGATAGGCCTTGCTCTTAGTAGAGTAACCTAGAAAGATTCCTTCATCACTTCTAGAATCAAACTTTTCAATATCTTCATCTCTCTGGATACAATATCTACTTCCAAATATTTTGAAATATTTAAGAGTAGGCCTATAACCAAACCATATCTCAAAAGGAGTCTTACTATAATTACCACTAACATTTACCTGGTTGATAGTGTATACAGTAGTGCTTACAACTTCTCTCAAATAGATATGAGGAACATTACCTTCCAACATCATAGTTCTAGCAACATCTAGAATTGTTTTGTTCTTTCTTTCAACAACTATGTTCTGTTGAGGGGTCTAGGGAGCAGATAACTATCTTTTGATTCCATGTTCTTCACAAAATAAATTGAACTCCCGGGAAGTGAATTCACCACCTATGTATGATCTTAAGCATTTGACCTTCAAACCTTCTCATTTTCTACCATAGCTTTGAAACATTTGAACTTTTCTAGTGCTTCATGTTTTTCTCTCAAGAAAACAACCCATATCATCCTAGAGTAATCATCAATGATCAACATAAAGTACCATTCTCCTTGTAGACTTCTGATTCTGGATGGACCACATAGATCAGTATGTACTAGCTCCAGTACTCCATTTGGATGATGTTGTTTACTCTGAAAATAAATTATTGTTTGCTTTCCCATCTGACATTCCTTTCATATAATGTTAGTAGGCTTCACTAACTTAGGTAGATCTTTGATTGCTTGAGTGGAGCTTACTTTGACAATTTTATCAAAATTCACATGGCACAGCCTCCTATGCCATAACCAACTTACATCAACTTGAGAAATTAAACAACTTTCACTAGCAGCACTTAAGTGAAACATGTTACCTCTTGTCTTTGTACTTGAAGCAATTACATTTCCAGAGCTTCCCAATATCTTGCACTTACCATCTTTGAATTGAAGATTATGTCCCTTGTCTACCATCTCTCCAACAGTCAACAAATTATGCTTCAATCCTTCAACATAAAGGACATCATTAGTATTGTATTTACCACCAAGAGAAATAGTGCCTCTACCACAAATAACACCAACATTGTTATCTCCAAATATTACAACACCACTATCATATTTTTACAAGCTTATGAACTTGCTTTTGTCACCATTCATATGATGTGAGAATCTGCTATCAATCATGCACTCATCCTTTTCTTCAATTCTGGTTGCAAGAGCTTTCTCAACATTTTGATTATTAGCAGATTCAGTGGACACTGTACCATTTTCCTTGATAGCAATGAATACCCATCCATGATCTTCATTTCCAACTTCTTTATTAGACTCATCATTAGTAACACCTTCTTCAGCATAATAACATTTCTTTTGAAATCTAGACTTTTCAGGTTTATACTTAGAAGCTCTTTCAAGACTCCTTGATGTAAAATGATCTATCTTACTATAAGGGAAACATTTAATAGGTAGCTTACCTTGAACTCTAACTTCTCTTTTCACAATTAGTGCTTCCAACTCTTCTAGCTCTCTTTCTTCATCTTCAGTCTATTTCATCTCATCTTCATATTTGAATTTTTTTCTGGAACTTTCTCCCTGATCATATCTGTGTTGGATTTTTCTAGATATAGTAGCTTTAAATGTAGATTCTATTTTAGGAGTAGACTCACCAAATTCACTCAACTCAAAGGTAGCTAGTTTACCAATCAGCATGTCTCTTGTCACATTTTTTAATGTTATGAGTTCTTCAATAGCATGAGCTTTCATTTTGTAAGAAGTAGGCACTGATCTGAGCAATTTAGCCACAATCTCATCTTGTTCCATAATTCCACCGACACATCTAATACCCATCACTAGTTCATTTAGCTTCTGCATGAAAGCAAGAATGTTTTCATCTTCACTCATCTTCAAGTTCTCCCATTTGCCTTTCAAACTTGTTAGCTTAGCAATATTCACTTGTGCATCTCCTTCATACAATGTTTCCAATTTCATCTAGATCTCATGTAATGTTTTCAGACCTATCACATTTGTCATCTCAAAATCTGTCAAAGCACTTAGTAATGCTTTTATAGCCCTGATATTAGTTTCAACTTCTTTGATTTCATCAGGAGTACTGGGACCATTCTGAGGAATATTATATATGTTCTTTGTAATCTTCCAGAAAGGTTCACCAATGCACTTCAAATGACACTCCATTTTGACCTTCCACAGAGAGTAATTTGTACCATCGAATTTGGGACTATCCTTCTTGTATGATGCCATATCGGATCACCTCAAGCTATTAAACTTCTTCAAAGGAACCTGCTCTGATACCAATTATTGGCAAAACAAGGATAGACAACTGAGAGAGGGGGGGTGAATCAGTTGTCACAAAATTTAATACTTATTCAACCTTATTAAACTTTAATCTTAGATCTAATAATTAACAAATAAAGTATGAATCAATGACACATCAGAAACACACAACACCAATATTTTTGCATGGAAACCCTGTTAGGGGAAAAACCATGGTGGAGGTTAATCCAAAATTATACCCTGTTAAAAGTATAATGAAAATGAATAAGGATTGCACATGCATTTAGGCACACTGCCTAGAGCTCACTACTCAAAAGGGAAGGCTCATTGCCTTACATAAAAAAATCAGATTAAATCCATCTAATGAGGTTCAACTGAGAAATTAGCTTCTACAAAAGCCTAATGATAGTTCTAGTTAGGCACATAAACACTTCTTCACACTTCACTCAATCCTCTTCACACTCTACTCTGAAATCGAATGATCTGATCTTTATTCGCACATTTCACATTCACACTTCATATATATTCATTGAGCACACTACAAAATAAGGAAACAATCACTCTTATATATTCGCTACATGAATTTACATTAATAACTCTGTCCGCCACAAGTAAATAATAGATGAACAAAAACTGTCAGCCCAATTCATGAACAAATCTCAATGTGCACCAACCTAAATTGGTCACATCATAATGAAGACCTAAATCAACATCCTTGAACATGCCAAACATTAAAATATTAATCCATAAGGATCCACAACATGCTACAACCATCATGTCGGCCAAGAACATGAAAAAATCAAACACACAAAGGAAAATCTTTGATCACGAACACACTGATCAACGCAGACATACCACAATGATATAGCATGATCTAGAACCATCACTAAACATCACAGTAGCATACATAACAATTTAATTTACTAGAATTGCATTCTCTTCTTTGAAAAACACCTACTACAGTAACATAATAACTGTAGGAACTTAGAAACTCATAACTCACACCAATCTTGATGCAAACCTCTGAAACTTCCAAAAAACATACTAGATAGGCTCAGCAACAAATCCTTTAATGCGCGACTTCTTAATAACAATTTACAAAACTTTCCACCAATTTGATCATCACAGCTTCACAAACTGTTTGTAACATATTTGTTCTAATTTTCTCAATATCCTCAACATATACAACCTTCAGAATCATCAAATCTAATAGTGTTGACATCAATGACAACCACATATCAGAAACACAACCACAACATCCAACACGAATTAGTCCTGCTAGGGATTTTTAAATAATTTTCAGATTTTTTTGATGGATTTTGATGTTTTTTGTGTTTTATGATGCAGACCTAAGATGAAAATGCATAATTTTACAAATTTTTAATCATTTAAGATGCAAAAATGTAACCTATATGTACTTTCACTAATGTAAAATTTTACAAACCCTAGAATACAACTTAACTAATGGAAATCCAACACAAGCTAATTCTAGAATGAAGGACTCTAAATCAAAAAAGAAGGTATTCGAAAGTTGAGTTCACCAAAATGAACAAAAAAAATTAGGGGAAAGGAGTACACTCTTGCACTTCTAGGGTTTTTCACCTAGAAGGATAGAGGTCTTTCTACCCCAAAACTTGGAGGGTTCATTCAAGGTTAAGTGTTAAATGTGTGTGATTGGAATGTTTCTAAACTAAATGAAATGTTCTAAATGCTAAGAATTTATGAAAGAGATCAAATTCTAATGTAAAACCTAGAAAATCGACTATGTTTGAAAACACATTGTGATATGAAAACATGACCTAAAATTGCAAATAAAACTAAATAAAAGATTGTGAAACAAAAGGTGTGCACTTGGAAGTGTGTTGCAAACTTGAAGCAACTCTGAAATTCTAGAAATACTCATTTTTATGCCTGGTGGGACACTTGTGCCAAGCTTGGTGACTTAGTCCTTTTTTGGGATGATTCTGGAAAACTGCACCGAAGCCTATTTCAGCCAAATGGGTATCTAGATCCACATAAATCTTTGAGAAACTTTCACAATGGGACTAAGTCTCCACAACTGGGAGAAGTGTCCTTTCTATCTTTTCTGAAAATTTGAAGGTGGTAATGGAAGCTCTTGACCTACACTTTCTGTTCCTCCAAGTATTCAAACCAAAAACCTTGATTTCCAACCTATAGGTGTCTTTTTGTGTAGATATTGAACTTACCAACAAGGAGGTGTCCTCAACCAAGTCTTCAACCTATTTTTGAATAATCTCCAAGCTTGTAAAGTACCTAAATCTGTAAACACACAAAGAGACAAAGGGATAAATGTGTATTGTTAGGGCATGGTGGTTTACCTTGGTCAAATCCCTTTTAGATAATTAAATAAAGTGAAGAAATAAGATAATGACTTGCGTGAAATATGAGATAATGGGAATAGAAGGTTGAAATGATGTTAGATCTTGAGTTTCTGCAATAATGGTTGAAGATTGAACCCTTGAATGCTTTCTTGATGACTTAGAATGTTGAAACCCTAGCTTGCTTAAGAAGAATGAAATATGAGTGATTGAGAAGATTCAGTGAATGAATAGAATAGAATAGGGTGAAAATGAGGGGAAACCCCTTTACTTATACATGATGTGCCCTAATTTCCCAAAAATACATTATCAGAGGCCGACCTTGGGGTTTAGAAGACAATATCCCACCAAAATATTAACATAATTTTGATTTTTAGGCCAGATGGGACTAAGTTGCCCAAGGTGGCGACTTACTTCACTTGGGAAAATTTAAGTGGATGTCAGGAATTAAAATGTAATTAATGTTGTTTAATGAGATTGTCTTTTGAAACACACTTAAGTAGTACCTATAAGTGCATTAAGGGGTCATTTTATTATAAGAAAGGGTTGAATTATTGATGAAAATCCTAGGAAAGTGTGAAACTTTGTTACAACTCTTACAACACTTTGAAATAGGACTTGGTAAGTGATAAAAATAGGTTGTTTAGGTGAAATACATTAGAAGGGTCCTAGAAAAGTGTGAAAGTTGGTTGTAACAACACTTCACAACACTTTTACAAGACACCAAAGAATTCTTATTAACTTATTTCTTTTGAAGCAAATCTCAAATGAAATGATATTTCAAATCAAAATGTTTTGTCCTAATATGATGGAAAAGATTCTTGGCCAACTTGATTGCACTCATGTTATCCTAAAAAAATGTGATAGTCTGAATTTGTTTCTCCCTAATTTCTTCTTGAAATTTTCTAAGCCATAATTCTTGTTTACTTGCAAAAGTGGCTACAATATACTATAATTTTATAAATTAGTGGTAAAATATACTTTACTTCTTTGAGCTCTATGTAACCAAACCCAAACCAAGAGTAAAAAAATTACCAGATGTAGACTTTATGTCATCCAAACTATCTCTCTAATTATAGTCATTAAAGCCAACAAGATCTAACTTTTAGGAAGTATGTTGGTGTAAATCCTATATTTTGACTTTTAATACTTGTGTGCTAAGTTATTTAATATTATTTATCTCATGAAATAGGTTTAAGAAACTTGTCATAAATTTTTATAATCCTATGTATCACCTTTTCTATATAACTAGTTGGTCTCATGTGTAAATCAACATTGACAACATTGATATCAATCATAATCTATCATTTGCATCTTTTGATAGAATAAAATTATTCTCTTATAGTTGATCTCTCTTGTGCTTTCATAAAGTTCCTAGACCTTGGGTGGCTATAATCTCCAGAAAAATTTTACATGGTGTACAATATCCTATTCCAAATCTTACATGGTATAAGAGCTTGTGGGATTGCTTCTTGTTAATCTTTATTGAGAGATCTAGGTTGCACATATTGGTCAATATTGAAAAGTTGAGTATGCTCTTCTCTTGTGTTGAATGATGATCTCGAGAATAAAAAAATTGGAAAGAAATATTAGATTTTGAGTTTCCTCTTTGTGACTTTGTATTATAGTTTATTTTTGAGCTTGTTGGTGTAGATTTGAGCTCACCATTGAACTTAGAGGGTCTAAGAGAGTCATTTTTTTCTTTTTTTTTCATCTAAATGAGGCATCTGAGACAAAATCTATGATGACTTGAAGAGGGAGGTTCATTACTTGATCAAGCAAGGAGCCATCATTTAAAAGCATTTGGGTCAAATTTTACATTGTCATTGCACTTAGAAGGCTAAAATCCCTATTTTCATGTATAATACTTTTTTTTTGTGACAAAAAATTTTGTGATTTTTTAATTTGCACCCAACTATCTTAAATTTGATAGGAAAATGACCATCAAATAATGTGTTAAATTTGAAAATAACATGACCGTTAGAAGTATTGTCTTAAATTTGAAATTCAAGTGATCATCATTTGTGATTGTGTTAAATTTGATGGCCAAATGAGGATCAACAAGTCATTCCAATTTACCCTATCTTCATTAGCACTTTTGAATTTACAATCCAGCTTCAAATAGTTGAAATCATCCAACCTTCATTTTTTGAGAATTTTTTTTTATTTGGGATAGAATTGTGTGCTTTATGTAGTGGTGCAATCGGTCTTTAATTTTGGTTTCCAGTTTTTCTAAAAAATGTAGATTTTCACAAGTGTTGTTTAGACATTTTATTTTGGGAACTTGTAGAACTCTTTTCTTACTCCTAATATAATATTTTTGGGTGATTATTTTTTGAAAATGCATACTTTTTTGTGTATTTTTTAGTCATGTGATCAAATTGATTTCATTCTGCTTAAAATTTTACTTTGAGATTGTGGCCAAATTTGGCATTTGTAAGCACTAAGATCAAGTCAAAAAAAAATTATATTTGGTAAGTGGCACATGTAATCACACTAAGTATAAAGTTCTACGATAATATATTTTTGGTGTGGTTTTTAGAATGAGTAATTTGACGAGGTAATCTTGCAATGGTTGATTAATTTCTTTTTCTTGTTGTGTCTTCTTCCAATGGAGAAATGTCAAATTGTACTCCTCGCTCCATATAATTATTCTTATGGAGAAAATCAGTATGAAACTATCTCATGGGGAAGGGTTGTCTAGCCTATCTAAAGGAAACCATTCCTCAACCTAATAATGCTAAAGAATTGGAAAAATAGGAGCTTAGTCAGGAGAAAACATTTGGATGCATATGTTCATTAGTCTCATTTGATTTACAATTTCATGTTGAATCATACAAAACACCTAAAGGGTCTTAGGGGACTTTTGATAAATTATATGGTAAAATTGATAAGCTTAGGGGATATCAGATTGATATTGATTTATTGAATATGGATCCTAAATGTTTTGACCACATCGAAGAATACATCTCCAAGATAAAACAACTAAGAACACCACTAAAATAGTACAACATTGATAATGAGGATCTACAATTGATTCTAAATTTGTTATCCAAGCTTAGTCCTCAGTATTCAGTGTTTATTTTTGGTTTTCATACCTAGATCAAATTTCTATGGGAGCATTATATGTTGATGCTATGTTTCATGAGTTTTTAAATCTCCTACTCCAAGAGGAAGGAAGTTTAATTCATACAGTTCTAATAAAGTCTTCCAATTCACAAGAATTGTTGGTAGTGAGTATGAGGTATAGAAAGAAGAAAGGAAAGTTACAAAAGAAGGAAAAGAACAAGCCACATAAAGAATTTGAATCCTCTCCATCTAAAGGAGAATCATCTAAGAAGGAGAACCCTACATGTGAATATTGCAAGAAAGTAGAGCATGATGAGCATCAATGTTATTCTAAATAAATTGATGAGTTGAAGCATCTTAATAAGAAGAATCAAATTAGTTTTCCTTCAATTTCAAAGGGCTCATCTTCTTCTTCATCAAAGTTTGATAGACATAATAGGAAAGAACTTGTTGGAATTGTAGATTATAAGTCAAAGAGATGGATAAGTTTGATTTAGGAGTCCCACATCACATGGATTCATCTGAGAGTATGCTCACTTCATTTAATTATTTTTCATCACCACACATCTTGATGGATAAGAATACATATACATGTGTGTTTGTGGGAAGGGATCCATTGACATGGATGATAGAGAATTTAATGAAGTTATTTTTGTTTCTTAATTTTCAACAAATATCCTTTCTATCTATCAAATCACACATGGTGGGGTAGGAAAGAGTTTTGAGTTCACACCAAATCCTATCATAATTTAAGATTTATATAGTAGATATATCATTTGATTTGGGGAGGTTGATCACCAATCTTCATTCTACACCTTGTCACATTTTTTCTCTCTTGTTCCTTCGATAGATGTTCATATTGAGGCATCTAGTGTGGATATGTTTGAGGAGATTCATTATACTCACTTGAATCTTGGCATTATTTAATTCACTAAGGATCTAGTGACATGTGCTGATATTCCATCTCCTTCATTAATTCTTGTTTCTGATGATGCTTGTGTTGGGCTAATGCAAGAAGTTGGGTCCACAAAAAGCTCAAAAAGTGGAAGTGTTTTTGTTGTTTTTCAGAATTTCTCAAACTTGGACTAAAAATTTGAGGCACTCACACAATGAATCTTAAAAAAAATAAATATGAAATTTAGAATTCTGAATCTAGTTTCCAAATATGCAATTTATTCAAATACCTAGATGATAGATATTGAATTTTGATAGGGATGTATAAAAACCACTTTTAAAAGTCATTTTTTTACCATACCATGCACGTGTACGAACACCACTTTTTGACACAAATAAAAATATTTTTCTAATTCCTTTTGGGGAAAGATAGCTAAAAACATGAAGATTGATGAGGATACTTTTTTTGTAATTTTTTTCTGAACTTTTTTTATTGAATTTTTATTGGCCTTAATTGTTGTTTTTAAAAATCAATGTGTATGGACAACATAATTGGACCTAAACTAAACATTTTTTGAATATTTTTGTATTGTGTAGAGAATTGATTGAAGATTGATGCCATATAAGTTTTTTACAAGAAAATTAACCAAAATAAGTTATTAAAAAAAAAAAGTATGATATTTTTGTTAAATATCCAAGATACTGAGAGGGGGGGGGAATCAGTATCTTCTTAAACTTATTGAAAAATACCATCCAATTAATCCAATGCATAAGATAATTAAGATAAGAAAAAGCATTAATTGAACATGAAACACATAGCACAAGAACACCAAGCTTTTTATGTGGAAAACCCAGAGTGGGAAAAACCACGGTGAGGATTACCTCACAATATAGTATAACTAGTTATAAGATATTAAAAAATGGTGGCTCACTATCAAGACTCATTGTCCAAAATGGAGGCTCACTACCTATAGAAATTAGAAACAAAAATGGCTTACAACCAGAGAATGAACTGATGTAACTACACCTCAGAGTGTCGATTTAGTTCCTTTGAAGCTCAACAAATTTGCATGCCAGCAGACCCCTCCTCGCTCTTTTTGCATCCACATATAATCTAACAACATTCGCATACATCAAAATACATACCCTTATATCCTAAGACATCTTGAATATATATCTGATTTTCCCATAAGTAACAATCAGGTCAACTCCAATTAATCACAAAACCTTCTCAAAAACATTTCAACTATGTGGCACACAACTACATGTTGGAATGGATTACACAAACAAAATATAATCCATTTCACCTTCAATCGCTTATTAGGTTGGTCAACAATAGACCTAATAAAAAAAATGTAAACAACTAAAATGATGCTGACGACAACCACGAGCATTTGTATGCACAAGATTCTATCCATAACTGCTTTTATCAATCAAAAACCATTTGCCAAAATTTGAAGTAACAACTATCACCAAAGGGGAAATCTGGAGCAAAGTACTGGAGGATGAGTACCTGCATTACCGGTTTAGAATTCTGGATTAACATGACTTTGAATCTTGCAATTGCAACTCATATATCATGATGACATCAATGAAAAAAAAATTATATCAAGAGATGTATTCTTCTTCACTCTTCCAACAATCTCCCCCTTTGTCATTGATGGAAACATGTGGCAAAATAATTTATAGACTTCCTATGTATAGAGTATACTCTATTTCTCTTTCCACTCTCCCACTTTGACATCAAGGAAAAAGGTTGACCAAAAGGTATGAAAATATGTACACAAGGTCCAAAATGTACAACACAGAGAATGAAACTACTGAACTCCCCCTGAGGAGTTTAACCCAAACAATGTAAAAAATAGAAAAAACTTTACCCATAGGAGGGAGCACTTTGAAGTTCTTGAAGAATGCCTTGCCAAGCCACTTTGCCTCATCCAGAGTATCCAAGGTCAGATTGATCTTGTCCAATTTCTTAGCATTAGCTAAATAATTGTCTACCAAAGTGTACTCCATCTATACATTGTCACCAAGCAGGCCAAATTTTTTGATTATTCCTTCCTTCTGCTTCTATAACATGAATTTTTTTTCTCTATGTGCAGAGATGAAATTCCAAGTTGATCTATCTCTATCCATAGATACATTGTAAGTACTGGAAATAGTTGTCAACTGGGACTTGAAATTGAGTCCATGAGGTCTTTTATACTTTGTGTGGCATCAAGCCACCTCATGCAATAGGCAAACACAGAATTTACTTCAGATTCACAATCCTTTACAGATTCAAGGCTCTTTTCTACATTGGTATGTGCCAAAGCACATTTGTCATGAAGGACCAATAGCCTTTTCTCAGTCAGTTTCTCTTCAACTTCCTATTTTGTTTTCTCACCAAGTTCGGTGGAATACTCCTTGAAGGATTCCAATAGAAGCTTCAGGTTTTCAACCTGAGTGAGAGATGTTTATACTAAAGTATCGGGAGTGACATCCTACAAAGCCTTAATAGCATCTTCAATGATCTCAATTCCATTTTGATGCATTTCCAATATTTCTCTTTTTTCAAATCCATGAAATACATCACCTAACACCATTTTATGTATAGGAGAAATCTTGTTCAGATCTACATAACCTCGATTCATGGGAAGTTGTAGGAGTTCCGAAGGAATTACTGACTAGAATTTGATCTTCTTGGACCACAGGCCCTTCAAGACATCATCGGAGGAGGAGGATTCTCCAGTGGAATTTTTTGATTCTATAACCTATTGAGATACTTCTTCATTATTTCTAGAAATATCACCTAATTCCTTATTTCTATCTTCTTCTTCCTCTGCTTTCTCTTCCTAGGCTCTCTTTTCTTCCATCTCCTTTTCTTCTATCTTTTCCTCTTCTACTTTTTCTTCTTCTTTTACTTATTCTTTTCATCTTCTCTCTTCTCTTCTTCTTCTTTGTCTCTTTCTTCTTCTGCAAAGTGTACCGAAGGCGTAACATCATGAATCTTTGTTTCAACATTTTCTTCAACCTATTTTTTATTTTTCGGAGCCTCATTAGCAACATTAGTTTCTGGTAGAACATTTTTATTACCTATTTATGGAAGGATATTAGAGTCACTTATTTCCAGAGGTGTGTTTTCATCAAGTGGTCAGAAGGGGGATCTTCCATAACTTCCATAGAAGAGATTCCTTTCTTGATTTGGGTGTCATACCAGATGCACCAACAATAACATACTTTACTGTTGTACTCCTTATAGTACTTAAATTGTTTCCTTCCTTAAATCCTTTTGATTTCCTTGTTGTCTTTGGTCATCAGAGTATTAAATATCTTCTTCATCTAGGACAAGTTAGCACAAACCTTCTTTAAGGTTTCTAGATCACCCGGAGATAGAGTGGAATTAATCTCCTTATATGCTTTAGCTCTTATTTTCTCTTCCAACTCAACCACCTCTACTCTTTTCTTCATTAGTATTTCCCACAATTTTTCAAGTACATCACTCTTAATATTATCCCACTTAGATTCTAATATGATGACATATTTAATGATAGCCATTATTATTGTTTCCTTATCTTCTTCACCCACTAGATCATAAAGTTTTGTTGTGGATTTCACCATATTTTCTTGATGCACTAAATTATTCATGAAGGCATCTAATCTGAGAGGGGAACCAGGTCTTACCAAAGAGACATTCAGTTCTTCCTAGTTCAATGAGACCTCTTTTGTGACTTTGGCCTTCTTTGTACTAGCTTCATGATCGCTAAAGTCTCATTCATCAACATCCTCTAAGGATGATACATAGTGAACTTTATTCAATCCAACATTGGTTTCTTGTGATGCACCTTCACCAAAGGAAATTCTGACCCTTCTCTTCCTTGCCAACTTAGAACTCTCGGTCTTCCTCCTCTTCTTCCCGATCCTTAGTGAAGCTAAGAATCTTCTCCCTTGTATCCTTTTCTTTTATTCCTCATTTAGTAAGTACTATCAGAGGAACACCTTTTCTCTTGCTTGATATGGTGCTGGGTCTAGAAAGGGCTAGTCCTTTTCCTTTTTCAGAGGTGTTGGGCTCAATCTTTATTGATGTTGGTCTAGAAATTGGTTTGGAAGGAGGGATCTTGTTGGATCTCCTTACACTAAGTGATTCTTTATACTTCTATCCTCCAAGGTCTCTTCCTAGTGCTATCTCTTCATCTGTGAAACCAAATTTTCTAAGCATTTCACTTACATTTTCCTTCCTTGTAGTTTTGTTGTGCTCTAAATGGACTTCCATGGAATTTTTTGCATATGTTCCAATCCAGGGTTCATTTGCATCCTTTGGGCTCTTCAATAATAGTTACACATAACATTCAACTTCTTCTTCTGTGATTTCATATCCCAAGGGGTGAATCCAAATAGTCTGGGGTTCAACCACTTCAACCATTCACTCATCAGAAGACACATTAAATATGATGTCATTCTTATACTTTTCAACAATCTTCCTTAGAATTTTGTCTCTCTCATTCATATTTTTCTTGAATAGAGAAAATAATGTCATCAAGGAATTTTATAAGTTCTTCACATCACCCAACTTATGTATATGATCAAAATCTAATGGGAAACTGATCGGGATGGGTCCCAAAATACTATTTCAAATTTTCCCAAAAGCATTATGAGGAAATAGAATAACAGGAAAACAATTAGAGAACCAAACTTGAAATGATACTTCTTCTCCTTCAAAATTATTAGGTTCTCAAGTAGTTGTTCTCTAAGAAGCTCACATAGATCATAATCCACACCATTTACATCCATGTCAAAACTAGTATAATTTACTGTGGCAGACATGGAGTTCTCTCTATTAGTGAAGTAGATCTTATGTCCTATCATTATGGATGTGTACTTCACAATTGGATTACTGGTAGGATTTATTGTTAGAGACCTCTTATCATATGTTTCACTGGTGAGTTCCATCACCACTTCATTTTTCACTACTTTCAGTACTAGTACTAGTCTGGTGTCACAAAGTCCGGTGACAACTTTGGTTGCTTCCTTAGTTATAAAGTGTGGCTCATTGGTCCACAATAACTGATCATGCATTCTGTCAAGGACCAGATTTACATACTGATCATCCATACTGTAACAAAAGTTAGGGAAGTTGTTCCAATAGTCCAATTTCTTTGTCACAAGATTTGAGTACTCAGGTTTCACCATGAAACTATCTCTAGTGAGTTCCTTTAGTCACATGTTAATCAATTTGGTGTGATTGAATTCCTTGGTCTTAACCCTAATGAACATTCTTGTATCCTCTGTCAGCATGATGCCATGAGGAATCAGAGAGAAAGAACCCAAAGGGTCATCTTCAAAAACCTTCATAGAGTATTTCCTATAGGAGGGTTTGGGTCTTTCTATTGTATTTACGACTACAGGGGTTGGCATTTTCCATATATCGAGCTCTTAATAGATTCAGAAAGAATTTTTCACAATCTCACAATAGTATAGAATCGAAAAATACCTCTTTCTTTGGCAAAGAACCGAGACTAGGGTTTTCACAGTTCGCATTTCAACTCACTCCAAATCACTCTAAATTTCTCTTCACCTTTTTTGAATGCATAAGTGATCAAAATTCCTTGATGTTTTTTCTTTATAGATCAACGTGATTCCCTAAGTCACATAAAATTCGATGAAATTCGAAAAGCTGGAAAAACCCTTCAATTGCATTGAAAAACCCTAATATGCTCTGTAAGTGAGCATACATGCACTTTTTATTCCACTTTCTTTTTTAAAACCTTTGCCTATTCATATTTAACAACATCCCCTCGTGCTAAGGGCTAGCATGCCTAAAATCAGGGGGTTCAAACTTTTTTCTACTTAAGCTCCCCCTAAGACCATGCTAGGTCTAATTCCTGGAGGAATTATCTGCACCTACTGAGGGAACAGATGCATTAGAAGATTCTGATTCTTTTTTCTTTTCCCATATCTTGATCATTTATTAATTAACTTCCTCTTTGTCAACCTTCTTCATAGGTTCATTCTTCTTTACCGAAGTAGATTTTTTCCCTTCTTACTTTTGCATACCTTTGGAATATGTCCTAGTTTGTTGCAATTATAGCAAACAACATTTCTTTGATTTTTTTGACTTCCATTAAACTTTAATTTGCACTGATTTTCTTTATGCCCATACTTGTTGCAAGTATAGAAGTAACCAACAAAGGATTGATTCACTCTTTCTCCATTAAACTAGTTCATCATCCGAGTTCTATATTCACTATCTCTATGTCCAATCTTATTACAAGCATAGCATTGTCTGGAGAAGGGACCAAAGAACTGATTCATCCTAATTCTACATTCAGTTTCCTTATGACCAAACTTGTTGCATGAAAAACAAGTGCCATTCAAAGATGGATATCTTTGTGCATCTGGCTATCTTATAGCCTTCGTGGATTTCTTTTCTGATTTCCTTTATCTTGAGTCTTTTGATCATTTACAAGTTTTGATTTTTCACCTACTTCTAGCCCTAATCCACCTATCTTTAGAGGGTTTCTATCCTATAATTAGTTCATCAAGCTTGGTAGAGCTTGTCTTGAAACCGTCTTCACAATTTTTTTTTCTTTTTCCAATTCTGCTCTCAGATTCACTACTTCTTGAACTCAAGCTTGGAACATTCATCAAACTTTCTCTTCACTTATACATTCAAGAATTCTTCATTTCTATTATTTTCTTCCACTTGTAGCTTTAGTCTGGTAACATCTTTATTTTCTTGTTTCAATTGCTCACTAACTTCTCTATGTCTCTCTTTGAATTTTTTAATTGCTCTTTCAACTTCTGGACACATTCATTTGCTTCATCAAGATTTTCTTTCAGATCTCTATTTTCATTTTCAACTTTGTCAAGGTCATCAAGGGAAGTCTGGAGTTCTGCATTATCTTCCATTTGTTCAATATTTAAGATCTCCCTCAAGTTGTTAGGCTTCTCCAAAGGAACCAAGATACTAAGAGGGAGGGTGAATCAATATCTTCTTAAAATTATTGAACAAATACCATCCAATTAATCCAGCGCATAAGATAATCAAGATAAGAAAAAAATTAACTGAAAATGAAGCACATAGCACAAGAACACCAAGATTTTTATGTGGAAAACCCAGAGTGGGAAAAAACACGACGAGGATTAACTCACAATATAGTATAACCGGTTATAAGATATTACCAAATGGTGGTTCACTGTCCAAAATAGAGGCTCGCTGCCTAGAAAAATTAGAAGCAAAAATGGCTTACAACCAGAGAATGAACTGATGTAAGTACAACTCAGAGTGCCAATTCAGTTCCTTTGAAGCTCAAGAATTTTGCATGCCAGAATATCACTCTTCACTCTTTTCGCATCCACATATAATTTATCAACATTCGCATACATCAACATACATACCCTTATCTCCAAAGACATCCTGAATATGTATTTGATTTCCCCATAAGTAACAATCAGGTTGGCTCCAAGTAAAAAAAAAAACCTTCTAAAAATAATTCAATCATGTGACACAACTACATGTTGGCATGGATTACACAAAGAAACTTTAATCCATTTCACCTTCAACTGCTTATTAGGTCGGCTAACAATAGACCTAATAAAAAAAATATAAACAACAAAAATGATGCCAACAACAACCACAGGCATATGTACACACAATATCCTGTCCATGCATGCTTTTATCAACCAAAAACCATTTCCCAAAATATGAAGTAACAACTATCACCGAAGGGGAAATCCAGAGAAAAATACTGGAGGATGAACTTGCATTACTGGTTCAGAATACCAGATCAACATGACTTTGAATCTTGCAGTTGCAACTCATATATCATGGTGAAATCAATGAAAATAAAAATTGTATCAAGAGATGTGTTTTTCATTCTTCCAACAATTTCATGCTTATGGACTAGTTTTCTTAGAAATTAATTAAAAAATAACAGGTATAATCCAATCTTACAAAAAAAAAATTAGAAACTAGACATCATGTTCTCTAATGGGTTTTCATTTTATAGATTGACTGAGAAAAAAAGTCCATCAGCCATATTGCCAAAGTTGGACATTTCCCTTGAACCTGCCTTAGGTTTTTAGTTGCAAGTAAGGGCTAAGGGCTAGATTGCAAAGCCTTTCCCGAGCCTAAAACTGAGGCAACATGTGGGTTGGGGATTCAAAATTTTTAAAATGTGTATGCATTACAAAACGCATACACATTCTTTATTTGCTTGATTATTTAAAAAATTAAATACTTTTTAGAAATACTTACACATTTTAAAATGTGTACATGTTTTAAAATGCATACATGTTTTAAAATGTGTATGTGCTTTAAAATGCGTATGCGCTTTAAAATGTATACGTGTTTTAAAATGCGTCCACGCTTTAAAATGCATACACGTTTTTTGTTACAAAATGCATATGCATTTTAAAAAACATACGTGTTTTTTTACAAAACATGTACATGTTTCTAAAAGGTATTTAATTTTTAAATAAATGAATTCTATGTGTTATAAAATGTGTATGCAATGCATATGTGTTTTCTATGCCTGGGTAGCCGAAGCATAATGCATACGCGTTTTTTAATAACACATACGTGTTTTCTGCGAGATTTTTTTTTGGCTAAAATTTCCCCTTTTCATGGACCCAAATTTTTTCTTTTACCCTATTGCCACATTTTTGGCTCCTTGTGATTTAGTGTAGCAAGACATACATTGTCTTCTAGAGACATCTACTTGGGATGAGTTCATCTCAAAAATTCATTTATTTTGTGAGTCTGATATTTTAGATTTGGGAGACACTATTGATTTCATACATCTTATGTTTAATAAAGATGACCCTTCTTCAATTGTGAGGGAACTCTTTGACACTCTTCTTCATTCTCTACATGATCATTCCTCACAATTTTACATGAGTGTAGATTCTTGTGGAAAACATTTGCAGGAGGCTTCTTTTTCTTTAAAGGAGGTATCTTTATCTTTGGATTGTAGTTTATAATTGTTTCTAGAAGATTTTGGATTTTCATATTCTATAGTGTGGCCTAGAACACATGTTTCGAGTGTGACAACTTTCAACATTGGCATGGAGATAGTTGAGAATCATTTAAAGATATCACACATCATATTTCTTCCCTCATATTCCTTTTAGGAATGGGAAGTCATCTTGTTATGATGTTGGAAAAATGGATCTATGGCCTAAACCACACTCTTTCAAATGTAATAGGGGAAAAGGATTAAAAGTGATCTCAAACACCCACTTGGCTACTAACCTCAATTGAAGAGCCTAAATGGTGGATCAGGTTTTTAATCCTTTGTTTCTATTTGTGTGTGTTGATGTGAATAATTGATCTAATGTGATAGTTTAGTTATTTTCCTATGTTAACTATGAAAATGTAGCAAACTGATGATATTTTCAGAAAACATTGAATTGATTAAAAAAAATAGAATTTAGAACAAGAAAGGACAAACACAAAATAACCTAGCATATAAATTTTTGCTTGAAACAACTAGACATGGATTGGGCCTCCTAGATTGGGTAACTGCTCAAACTTTGACTTCAATCTATTGTTTCTCTTGGTATGTTTGCTCTTATCTTCTAGACTTAGTGTTAGAACTTCATCTTTTGTTGAAAAAATCCACTTTCCTTGATTTGTTGACTTGTAGGAAATGAATGCTTGAATTATCAATTACATTTTCAATCTTGCTCCAATTCACTTCAGATCTATAACGTGCACACATGAAGGAGGGATAAGGGTTGTTTCATATAGGACTTGCCTAAGTCAAACCCCATTTTAGTATTTCCACCTTCACAATAGCTATGATGATGTAAAAAAGAGAGTTTATCCTCAGTCGAGCAAAGGATTAATGAGAAATAAGTGATAAATTGACATTATTGCAACTCACCACTTAGATATTCAATCCTTAATGGACTAAATTCATTGTAATCATCACCTTCAAGGAGAAATTTATGCTTGATTTGAAGTCCTGCAAGTGTTTGTACTCACAAAACAAAAAAATATGAAACATAAACAAACTCACATACAAAAATGATGCATTTTTAACATGATGCTTGCCTAAAATATTCTACTATAATTATATTCTTGACTACTCTTGAAATGCTCAATTTTTTTCCCAAACATGCTAGGATTCATTAGGATTAAGATGGTGAAAACGATTTCTATTTAAATGCAATTCTTCTAATTTATCGAAAATAAAATATTAATTGTCGACAAACAGTTTTGGATTTTTAAATATTAAATTGTCAACACCAATATATTTTAAATTTAGCCAAAATAGGGTAGACAAGGGTGTTGGGTGCCCTAGTCTATACCTCTCCTTTTTGAGGCCTTAAACATCGATATTAAATATGAAATGTTTATTTTCAATCCCATTTCTTATTTCCTAAATATTATTCTAAAATGAGAAGACTAAATGTATAATTAAGTCCAAACATATAAGGGGAGTTAAACCTAGTATAAAATTATCAAGGGTTAAAATTTATGATGCTACACCTACATACCATCTTGGTTTATTTTCTTCCTAAGGGGAGGAACTTTTTTCAGTGATATTGAATCATCTTCAACATTTAATGTCCAACTTCTACCATAATTTTAGGAGACACAACACTAAGGGGGGTGAATGTTGCATGGTCTCTCTTCTTCTATCTTATGGGGGGTCTTTTTCCTTGCATGGGGTTTCTTCCTTCTCATTCATCATTGAGATAATTTTTATTTCATATCTTTTGGGGAGGATTTTTGTCCTACTAGGTTTTATCTTTTTCTCCATTTATGAGAGATTACATTTGTACATGGGTACCTAATATTGTCTTGTAGCCAAGAAACATCCTTGCATCATTTTCAAAATAATATGCTTCTCCCTAAGTTGCACTTAACGGGAGGTGTTGGTGTAAATAGGTGTTTTACCTAACTATTTCATTTGTGGGTCCTATTTACATGTCAAGTCTACTTAGGTCCTAGGAGGTAATGTTTCTAGAAGGTGTTAGTTTTCATTATATATTATCTTATCTTTTTATTTTTAATACTTGTGTCCTAGATCATTTAATATTAGTTGTCTCACAACATAGGATCAAGATACTTGTCATAATACTATATAATCCTATGTCTCACCTTGACTATATAACCATGTGGTTTCATATGTAAATTAACATTGACAATATTGATATCAATCATATAATCAAATCTATTATTTTCATCCTTTCATAGAATAAAATTATTCTCTCATAGTTGATGTCTCTTGTGTTTTCATGAAGTTCCTAGATCTTTGGTGGCTATAATCTTCAACCAAATATTGCATGTGTAGAGTATTATATGTGAACTCTTACAAAGTGTAATAGTGAATACAAATATTTATAGTACCTTTTACATACCTCAATATCCTCTTGGTTTCCTTCAAATGAATTTCAAATGGTTTTTTCATATACTTGTAAACAAGAAAATTTGGATAAGAAATATCTAGTCTTATGTGGGTTAGAAACATCAAACTTCTAATGATAATTTTGTAAGTTATCTCATAAAATATTCAATAACATGATCCCTACACAACACAACCCCATGAGAAATTGGAGTAGAGGATTCTTTACAATCAACCATGTCAAAAAAATTCAACATATCTTTTGCATATTTTATTTGAAAAATAAAAATTTAATATTCACTCCAATAAACCTCCATTCATAGAAGGTATTGTGTGAGACGTAAATATTTCATTTAAAATTCATTCATCATAGAAATTTTTAATTCATCCTTCATCTTATATATACTACTCATATGCAATAAACCATCAAAATAAAATATTACAATAAGAATATCATTACCATATTGTATGTAGTAAAGCATAGGTTCACTCTTATTTCTCTTTAATTCATATTGTTCAAAATATCCATCAATCCTAGCATACCATTCTCTCGGCGCTTGCTTGAGGCAATGCAAAACCTTCTTCAACTTTTAAATTTGGTTTTCTCTATCTTGCACTTCGAAAACCTCATATTTTTCTACACAGGCTTTCTCTTCTATGTACCCATTGAAGAAGAAAATTTTCATGTACATGTGTGTTGGAAGTTTTCTTGTCATTGATGAGACTATTGGCACAATGATCATGAGCATATATGGAGTGTAATTGATGTCAACATTGATTCACTAATGTTTGATTATCATGAGTGATTGTGGTAATGGAAATTCATTATATAGGCAGAAGAGTTTTGATCTAGAGTAGAACATATGTGTTTATATTTGGCTATCATAGAGTATTTTTTAATGTACATGGAGATTTTTCTGAGGTCTACATTGATCCACCATGTAGAATAAGGTTATGTGGTTCTAAGGAAATTTTTTTGTATGTTGGAGGAATCCAAATCCAAAGTTTCATGTATTTTTGTCTTGTAGGGTCGAAGATAGAGTTAACAAAGTATCAAGTTTGTTAGTGATAGTATTACTAGTGAAGAGTACATGAGTGGAATGCTCTACATTCCAATACAGAAGAATATTTCATTTTGTGGGAGTGCTTATAGGTGTTATAAGTATGACTGGTCCAAATAGCAAGTTTTTTAGTGGTTCACACGTTGTGTTGTGAATGAACAAATGGTTCATGCCACTAGTCTTTAATATTTGGTTCTGACCTAAAGATTTTGGGGTTGTGTGATGTTAAATATGAATTGAGTGAACTTAAGGAATGATGTATGAGCTCCTCAGTTTTCTTGCACCTTGCTAAGAGACCTAGCTTGTCTCTTCTAGGAACCTATTCTCCTCTAGGTCCTGATTGGCTTAGATGATTAGCTAAGTCCAATATTAGCTCTGTTCTAAGAGCTCTCCCTTTATGCTTCACCTTGGAGGAAAAACACCATGTGATAAATTCAATTTCCTTCTCAATTTCCTTCCTCGCTTAGAGAACTCTAAGTGTCTTCTTCTCCAAAATCTTCATTATCCATCACTCTTCATTGCAGGGGTGTCTAGCCTATTGAGTACCATCATACCTTTTCCAATTTGATCCCTTTTAGAAGGTTCTTTAACTCTATCCTGACCGGGCTCAAGATTTCATCATTTTACAATCTCAATTAGGCCTAATTCTAGTAGTCCTTACCAGTCCCTTTTTTTCTATTTCTTGCAAAATTCCTCCAAAGACTCTATAAATCTAAAAGCATATTCTAGTACCCTTTTGGAATTTTTAAATCGCTCAATGGACCTTCTAGCCTGACAACCTCCGTACAGGGGATTCCTATAACCTAGGGTATGTAGGGTTTGTAAGCCTAATTTCTAGGAATTCACTGGTTTTCCTCTTCAAACCTTACTCTAATGAATTTGTAAGATCCAAAATATCCTGTCACATCAAGACCTGTCCCTAACCCACCTGGAACTGTACTTGGTCGTACTGTACTCCATTTCCCTGCAAGAAACACTTAATGCTTCTCCTCTAGCTCTCTAACCGGGCTCCACCTACTCGCCTAGAGATCAGTGGCTAAGAGAAGCTTCTCCCTTTCTGTCATGATTCCTAACTCTAACATTATATACACTACTGACTCCCCTAACATGCCACCCATCCTTAGGTGTTTCCCAAGGTTAGAGATCATGGGGGAGCCATGAGAGCACTAACTGGTTAGGATAGGACCAGTAGGAGCTCTAAAACAAACTAACTCAGCTAACACTAATACCTACTCTAAACTAGCTTGCTTACGAAATGCAAAAGGATTAAGACTATGCTATCAACACAATACTAACACTAACTCAATACATTCGATCTATCCATAATCACTGTCAAACAATATCACTCCGTACTAACAAGAAAAACACAAAATTTGTAGAATTTCCTTTCTCCTTCATAAAACTTGATTACAAAAATGACTAACTCCTTACATAAACTCCTAAATCCATAAAGATACGAGTCTTGGGTCATAATAGATGCCCACTCCATGATCCTAGGCTAGTTGGTCAAACTCCTTCACTTCCTATTCCCAAGGGAATCCAAAGGTAACCGGATTGCAAGCAACAAACCATGCAAACTGCCTTATAACATTTGGCATCTTCCTTCATGTCTTTAGCCTATTTCTTAGGACCACCATTCCCTCAAGATCTTGAGGAACCAACATATTCAATGGCCTTAAGGAATCTTTACAACCTCATTAAGTATTTAGAACAACTTAAAGACTCCTAATCTCCCCTAGAAAATAAACATTAAGAAATCATAAACTTACTAACAATGGTAAATAGTGTGACCTTATTCCTAAGGACTAAGGTCACCTAGCCCAAACAAAAACCAAGACCATATAAGGTATAAAGAAAACATGCTCAAACTCTTTGACTTGGCTAAGGTCAGTTACAAGCCAAAAATGACAAAACATGGAGGTTAGCCTAGGTGCTCCTGCACCATCCTCCCCAAAACAGAAAGTTCAATCCACCCTTGGATTGATGAGGCTTGGATCAATCCCCATCTTCTTGAACTTGGCTTCCTTTATCCATACTGCATCAGCATCAGCTTGGCCATGCCTCTTAATCAAATGCTCTTTGTTTTCCTTGGTTCTAGTCTTCTTGTAGACCCTAGTGTCCAGTATATTGTTAGCTCCTGTGACTGTCGCAGTAGGTAGGTGTAGATCTTCCACATCTCTGATC
Organism: Sequoiadendron giganteum; assembly: GCA_007115665.2. Classification (NCBI taxonomy): domain Eukaryota; kingdom Viridiplantae; phylum Streptophyta; class Pinopsida; order Cupressales; family Cupressaceae; genus Sequoiadendron; species Sequoiadendron giganteum. The sequence goes on along the minus strand of CM021100.1, from coordinate 878,240,975 downwards.
ACTTCATGAAGGTTCTGATCCATATCTTGTTGTGGTCCTTTGTAATGGACTAAGTCTGCAATGTTGAAGACAGGGGACAGTCCACTATCATCCGGTAGCTCAACTTTAAATGCATTCTCACCATACTTTGCTAAGATAGGATAGGGACCTATCCTCCTCATCTGCAACTTGTGAGGGACTCCCTTTTGAAGTATTGAATTTTTTAGATGCACCATAACCATGTCACCCACATTAAACTGTATTGTCCTCATATGCTCATCCACCTTGGTTTTATGTTTGAGGGTGTTCTCTATCAAAGTCTTCCTCACTTTATCATGGATCTCTTGCATAGCATAAGCAAAGTCATTAGCATATCCACTTCCCTTCACTCCATCCTTCAAGTCTCTCAACTCATACACTCCTCGAGGATGTAGGCCATACACAATTTCAAAGGGACTCTTCCCTGTGGATCTGTTTATAGTGTCATTATAGGCATATTCAGCTTTCCCAATCAACTAATCCCATTGTTGCCCATACTCCTTTGTCAAACATCTCAATAGATTCCCAAGGCTCCTGTTAACAACCTCGATCTGACCATGAATTTGGGGATGGTAGGCTGATCCAAAGGACAAGTTGGTGCCTAACCTTTGCCAAAGGGTCTTCCAAAAGTGACTCATAAATTTAGTGTCTTGGTCTGATACAATGTTGATCGGTAACCCATGGATTCTTACTATCTCCTTGAAGAAAAGAGATGTTATTTGGCTGGCATCATTAGTTGTCTTACATGGCACAAAGTGAGCCATCTTGTTGAATCTGTCTACAACTACATAAACATTGTCCATACCTTGCCTTGTCTTGGGTAATCCAACTACAAAATCCATACTCAAGCATTCCCATGCCCTAGTAGGAATAGGTAGTGGTTGGTAAAGGCCTGCATTTGAAGAAGTACCCTTGGCCTTTTGACATACTAAACAACTTTCCACATACCTCCTAACATCAAGATTCATCTTAGGCCAAAAATAGAACCTTTGAACAAGTTCTTGAGTCTTAGTGATCCCAAAGTGACCACTCAAAGCACCATTATGCTTTTCTTGTATCAAGTTCTCTCTAATGGAACCTCTAGGAACACATAATTTATTTCCTTTAAACAATAGACCACTTTGCAAAGTATATTCAGCATATTTTCTATGAAAATGGTTCTTGTATTCAACACATACCTTATGGATGTCTGCAAAATCTTCATCATCTACATATAGATCCTTGAAGTGATCTATTCCGATGCTTTTCAACTGAATTTCTTGGATGGTAAGAGCTCTTCTACTCAATACATCTGCTACCTTATTGAGGACACCTTTCTTGTTCTTGATATTGAAGGTGTAAGCTTGTAAATACTCAACCCACTTCATGTGTTTGTGGCTCAACTTGTCTTGTGAATTCAGGAAACTAAGTGCTTGATTTTCTAAATACACAATGAATTCTTTGGGAAGCAAGTAGTGCCTCCATTTCCTTAGAGCTTGTACCAATGCATACATTTCAAGTTCATAAGAAGAGTACTTCTTCTTGGCTTCACTCAACTTCTCTGAATGAAAAGCCACTGATTTGCCCTCTTGGCTTAGAACAGCTCCAATTGCCACATTGCTAGCATCACACTCAATGGTAAAAAGCTTCTCAAAGCTTGGCAAAACCAAAACAGGTTGGTTAGATATCCTTTCCTTCAGCAACTCAAAGCTCTTGTTAGCATGCTCATTCCATACAAATTTGGTCTTCATGCCTCCCTTAATAGTATCCAACATAGGAGCACAAATTGCATGAAAATGCCTTATAAATTTCCTATAATATTGTGCAAGACCATGAAAACTCCTTACCTCAGTTGCTGTCCTTGGTGTAGGCCAATTCATAATAGCCTCCACTTTGCTTTCATCCATTTGCAGATTTCCCTGAGATAGCACAAACCCAAGGTACACCAGCTCTGTCTTGATGAACTCACACTTCTCCAAGTTGATCATCAGCTTCTCTTCCTGTAGCTTCTTGAAAACCAGCTCTAGGTGTTTGAGATGCTCTTCTCTTGTTTGGCTATAGATCAGTATATCATCAAGATATACCACTACAAATTTTCCAATGTAGTCTTTGAGGACTTCATTCATGAGCCTCATAAATGTGAAGGGGGCATTAGATAATCCAAATGGTATGACAAGCCACTCATAAAGACCCTCATTAGTTTTGAAGGCTGTTTTCCACTCATCTCCCTCATGTAATCTTATTTGGTGATAGCCACTCTTCAAGTCTATCTTGCTATAGTACTTAGCTCCACCTAGACAATCCATTAGGTCTTCAATCCTAGGGATAGGGAGCCTATACCTTATGGTAATCCTATTAATGTCTCTTGAATCAGTACAAATCCTCCAAGTTCCTCCTTTCTTAGGTGCAAGGACAGTGGGTACGACACATGGACTAATACTCTTTTTGATGAGACCTTGGTTTAGAAGTTCTTGTATTTGCCAAGCAATTTCCTCATTTTGTTGGGGGGTCATTTTGTAAGCTGCCTTATTGGGAAGGGTGGCTCCTGGGATAAGGTCTATCCTATGACTTATGGCTCTTTTAGGGGGTAAAGTTGTTGGTTGTCCATCACTCACTACACCTTGGTAAGTCTGCAGCATGTCTTGAATCTCCTTTGGTAACTCTGTCTTCTTGGTCACCTTACCTTCATCTCCTTCTCTTGGTCTTAGCACCAATGCATATCCAAATCCTTCACCTTCTTCCAAAGCTTCTAAGAACTCCTTTTCACTCACCACAAGAACATTTCAACCTGTTGTCCTCACCTCAGCATCTTTTAATAGTGACTGAATTTTGAAAGTCACATTGTCCTTCATGAAAGAATATGAATTCTTTCCTCCATCATGTATGGCTTGACGGTCAAATTGCCATGGTCTACCTAGGAGCAAGTGACATGCATCCATAGGTAGCACATCACACAAGACTTTGTCTTAATACCTCCCAATATAGAACTCCACCCATGCTTGCTCATTCACTAACACATGTTGGCCTTTATTGAGCCAAGTGACCTTGTAAGGATTGGTGTGGGGTATCCTTGTCAACTTCAGCTTGCTGACTACTTCCTCTAACACAATATTGTCAGTAGAGCCTGAGTCTATAATGACTCTACATACCTTCCCCATCATCTTGCATTTTATCCTAAACAAAGACCTTTGGCTTCGCTCCTCCTTCACCAGCTCCTTGATCAAAGTTCTCCTCATCATGAGGTTCTCTCCTTCCTCAGATTTTAGTGGAACCTCAGAATTTTTGTTAGCTGCATTATATTCTTCATGAACTAGGTTAGTTCTCTTGTCACCACCATGTGAAGAACTACCTTTCTCTGGACATCTATAGACCGGGTGCCCCATTTGGTTGCAATGGTAACATTTCATGTTGGAAAATTAGTTGCCTCTTCCTCCTTGTCCACAATTTATTCCTCTAGAGTTAGAGTTAGAACTCCTTCCTCTACCACCTCTACTTGAGCTTCCTTCTTTCTGCTCACTGTATTTTATGTCTCCTTGAGTTTTTGTTTCAAAAATTCTTCCACCATAGCCACCTCTTTGTCCTCTACTATCTTTTCCTTTACCTCTACTTTTGGAGGTTTGCTCTTGCTTCCTTTTGCTTTTCTCTTCTATCTTAAGGGCCATTTGATAGCATTGGCGAATGGTTTTAAAGTTCACTAAACTCATGGCTTCTTGAATAGACCATTTGAGACCATTCAAGTACCTTGCAAGCTTAATTCTCTCATCTTCTACTACCCTTGATCTTAAACATAGATTTTGAAATTCCTTGATGTAGGCTTGGACATCTAGATCCTTTTGTCTTAGATTGTGTCTCCTTCTATGCATTTGCACTTCATAATCATCAGGAAGGTAGGTCTGCTTCACTTTGTTCACCATGCCCTTCCAGGTAACTATAGGACCTTTTCCATCCTTTTCTCTTTCACTTTGCACAAGCTTCCACCAAGTAAGAGTTGAACCTCTTAGTCTAGACTTTGCCACCATAACTTTTTGTGTCTCTAAGATACCATCACACTCAAAATGGTTCTCAATACTGTCTATCCAATCCATAATTGAATCTGGATCCATTTGTCCACTAAATAGTGGCACACCTTCCAAAGCTTCGCCACTCAATGCTTTTAGTGCCTTTAAGAAAGGTTCTTCAGGAATCACAAGATCAGGGGTTGGAGCTTCTTCCTCCAACTCTATTTCCTTTTGATCTACTTTGTCTTTTACTCTATCTGCTATTTCTTGGACTTCATCCAAGAGTTGCTCCATTCGAGCCAACCTTTCCCTTAGGGACTTGTTGTCCTCTTTTTGTTCCTCTACCTTCTTGGCTAACTCTACATTAGTCACCATTGTAGCACCTTCCATAGATGTATTCTCTCCCACTAATTAATTAGGTTGCAACATCCACCACAAGCCTGATCAATTCAAGCTCTGATACCAATATGATGTATGAGCTCCTCGGTTTGCTTGCACCTTGCTAAGAGACCTAGCTTGTCTCTTCTAGGAACCTAGTATCCTCTAGGTCCTGATTGGCTTAGATGATTAACTAAGTCCAATCTTAGCTCTGTTCTAAGAGCTCTCCCTTTGTGCTTCACCTTGGAGGACAAACACCATGTGATAAATTCAATTTCCTTCTCAATTTCCTTCCTCACTTAGAGAACTCTAAGTGTCTTCTTCTCCAAAATCTACATTATCCATCACTCTTCATTGCAGGGGTGTCTAGCCTATTGAGTACCATCATTCCTTTGCCAATTTGATCCCTTTTAGAAGGTTCTTTAACTCTATCCTGACCGGGCTCAAGATTTCATCATTTTACAATCTCAATTAGGCCTAATTCTAGTAGTCCTTACCAGTCCCTTTTTTTCTATTTCTTACAAAATTCCTCCAAAGACTCTATAAATCTAAAAGCATATTCTAGTACCCTTTTGGAATTTTTAAATCACTCAATGGACCTTCTGGCCTAACAACCTCCATATAGGGGATTCCTATAACCTAGGGTATGTAGGGTTTGTAAGCCTAGTTTCTAGGAATTCACTGGTTTTCCTCTTCAAACCTTACTCAAATGACTTTTTAAGATCCCAAATCTCTTGTCACATCAAGACCTATCCCTAACCCACCCTGGAACCATACTTGGCCGTACTGTACTCCATTTCCCTGCAAGAAACACTTAATGCTTCTCCTCTAGCTCTCTAACTAGGCTCCGCCTGCTTGCCTAGAGATTAGTGGCTAAGAGAAGCTTCTCCCTTTCTGTCATGATTCCTAACTCTACCATTTTATACACTACTGAATCCCCTAACATGCCACCCATCCTTAGGTGTTTCCCAAGGTTAGAGATCATGGGGGAGCCATGAGAGCATCGACTGGTCAGGACAGGACCAGTAGGAGCTCTAAAACAAACTAACTCAGCTAACACTAATACCTACTCTAAACTAGCTTTCTTAACAAATGCAAAAGGCTTAAGACTATGCTATCAACACAATACTAACACTAACTCAATACATTCGATCCATCCACAATCACTGTCAAACAATATCACTCAGTACTAACAAGAAAAACACAGAATTTGCAGAATTTCCTTTCTCCTTCATAAAACTTGATTACAAAAATGACTAACTCCTTACATAAACTCCTAACTCCACAAAGATACGAGTCTTGGGTCATAATAGATGCCCACTCCATGATTCTAGGCTATTTGGTCAAACTCCTTCACTTCCTATTCCCAAGGGAATCCAAAGGTAACCGGATTGCGTGCAACAAACTATGCAAACTGCCTTATAACATTTGGCATCTTCCTTCATGCCTTTAGCCTATTTCTTAGGATCACCATTCCCTCAAGATCTTGAGGAACCAACATATTCAATGGCCTTAAGGAATCTTTACAACCTCATTAAGTATTTAGAACAACTTAAAGACTACTAATCTCCCCTAGACAACAAACATTAAGAAATCATAAACTTACTAACAATGGCAAATAGTGTGACCTTAGTCCTAAGGACTAAGGTCACCTAGCCCAAACAAAAACCAAGACCATCTAAGGTCTAAAACAAACATGCTCAAACTCCCTGACTTGGCTAAGGTCAGTTACAAGCCAAAAATGACAAAACATGGAGGTTAGCCTAGGTGCTCCTGCACCAAGGAAGTAATTATAGGTCAATTCCAATATATTTTGGTGTGGTATATGTTTTGGTCTATGCCATGAGGCATGTATGGTTGTATCTTGAGCCAATAAGGTTTTGTATTACACGTTTCATCTAATTAGGCTGACCTAATTGATGTTTTCGGTGTTTGCAAGTGATATACATATAAATGTATGTTTATTTTGGTGTTGTAAATATGATGAGTGATATGTGTGCAATGTATAAAAATTCATGTGAATTCCTAATCAAAATGTGTGAATATTATGTGAAGAAGAGAAAAGTAGGTGTATGTGTTGAAAAATAAGAAGTGTACTAAGTTAGTATATTGAGCTTTAGTGGAACTGTCTCCAGCATATTTATAGATGCTTTGTATCAATTCAAATCTTGGTAGTGAGCCACCACTTCTTTCTCTCTTATTCTTTGGATAGTGCATCCTCCAGACAGTGAGTCCACCTGGCAGTGAGTCTTCTTGTAATATGTTATAACCGATTATAATATATTGCAAGCTAATCCTCACTATGAGTTTTACCTTCTTAGGTTTTCCATGTAAATATGGTGTTCTTTTGTTATGTGATGTGATGCATTATTTAATTGATTCTTTACATTTCTACAAATTGGATGAATTTTTTTTTAATACATGTTTAAGAAGCTTCACAGAATACTGATCTCCCTCCCCTTTTAGTATTCTAGGTGTTCAACAATTGGTATCAGAGCTTGGTTCCTTGGAAGAAGCTTAACCACTTGAGGAAGATTTTGGAGGTTGAACACATGGCTACTAGGAGATATCCTACTCCTTTGGAATAAATTTATATTGTAGGATTCACTCAATAAGATTGAATGGTTGATATGAATGGAGATCTTAAATTATCCCTTGAAGATCTAGAAAGAACTAAAAGTGAGAATAATCTGAAAGGAAATGTCAAGGAAGCAGATGAATTCATCAGGAAGCTGAGGGAGAAAATCAATATGTTTAGCGAAACACTCAAGGAAGTTAATGAGAATTTGAATCAATCAAATGAGACAATCACTAGTGTGAAAGTGCAAGTTAGAGAAGGAAAAAGAGTTGAAGAATGTCTGAATGAAAAATTGAAAAGAAAATGTGTAGAATGTTCAATACTTGAAGAAGAGGTTGTGACTTTGAGATCAGATTTGGAGAAACCAAAAAATCAAGAAGATAAATTCAAGAAGAGCGCTATAATGCTTGATGATATGCTTGCAAACCATAAGGCTTCTAAAGATAATGGATGATTATTGGTTTGAAAAAGGAGAAAGTTTAAAATTAGATCAGACACCAAGTATTGAAAAGATGAAAAATGAACAAAAGAAGATTGGAGACAAGAAGAGCAATGGCAAGTAAGTCCAAAATGAAAGGAAAGACTTCAAAATACCACCTATCAGACAAAAAAATGCATAAAGGTACCCATCTTTTAATGGTTATTGATATTCTTACAATATGTTTGGACATAAGTGTAGGGTAGGAAAAAGTATCCCTTTTTCACACTTAATTTAGGAATAATAAATATTAAAGTGAGCCTAATATTGCCTTTATTTGGTGTTGTAATGTGTTTTACACATTCACATTAAGTCTAGGGCCCTTTTAAACTAAATGGATCTAATTGTGCCTTATTTAGGGTGTTGTAAAGTGTATCTTTAAACTTTCACACTAATCTAGGGTTTTATTAATTAATATGGCTTATTTATAGTTTAATTGGACCTATCTTGCATCCACAAGCTTTATTAATTAATTGGGCATAAGAGTCTCACCTAGGTCTTGGGACCTGATTTCAAGTTTCACATTAAATAGGACTTGTCTTGGAGTTTGTGTCGCATTTTTGAGTCATTCAGACACATACACCACCTTGGGAATATCAGTCCCACTCTAATTAGGATGCATTTTGAATTCAATTCTTGGCAAGACTTTATCCTCTTAGATCTAATGTTTTCTTATAGTGTTGTAATTTTGGAAAAAATTCATAAACAAGTGTAATGAAGCTAAGGCACTGGAACAACTTCCTACACTAATATTGAGAGGAGAATAATGAAAATATTTTATAGATATTTAATAGTTACATAAACTTAAAAATATTTAAATAAACATAAATATCATGCATACCATGACATGGTGATTTATGTGGGGAAAACCCTTTTGGGAGAAAAACCCCACACTCCAAAAGCTGCTCAATATAGTATTCAGTAGATCAAAAAAATTATAATATACTTTTAGAGAAAGCTTCTCATATGAGTATCACCACTCAAAGATTAAGAGACAACATGGCTACTATTAGAATGTCAAAAATCATCACAATCTCTACCACAATCGTAATACAACACCCTCTTAAAATAGAGTTACATTCTATGGAAAGACATGCCAACAAAATATTTTCTATTAGATCTAAAACCTAATACCGAATGGTCCAGATTTACAATATATCCTTTATTTAATGTATTTAGTCCATTCTAGAAATTTCCTGAAAAAATTTAACACACACATTTCACTCCATGCTGCCATTGTTTACACCTATTGGTGTAACTAGGAAACATATATATAAATATATATACATCCTATCAACAATAAACCACATATAATTACAAGGTTGAGAAACATTTTCCCAACAAATCTCTCACTTGTCGAACACCTTGCAAGAGCAATGTGAGGGTGTAAACAATCGTCTCTTTAATCGCTAGGGGCTAAAAGGCCCATAGTATTTGAACAACATCTAAACTTCTCTATGCTCATAGGATTAGTTAAAGAATTAGCAACATTCATCAAAGTATCTACCTTAACTAGCTTCACCCTATAGTATTCAACCATATCTTTAACAAAATGATATTCCACATCAATGTGCTTGGTCCTGGCATGAAATGTCAGGTTCTTGGTTAGACATATTGCACTTTGATTGTCACTATAAATTGTCACCATACCTTGTTTTATTCCAATATCTAAACATAGTCTCTTAAGCCAAATGGCTTCTTTACAAAAATGATAAGTTGACATATACTCTGCTTCAGTAGTGGAAAAAACAACCAAATCCTATTGCTTACTCATCCAATTAATTACACCACCAAATAAAGTAAACACACAAGCATTGGTGGATTTTCTACTATCAACATCACCTGCCCAGTCTGAATCCACATAAACATGAATATCTAGAGAAATTCTATCTTCAGACATATTACTATGATAACATAAGGAATAATTTGAGGTACCATGCAAATATCTAAAGACTCTTTTAACTACATCCCAATGAACTGTACCAGGATTAGACATATATCTGGAAAGAACTCCCACTGATTGGCCAATGTATGGTCTAGTGCAAACCATAACATACATCAAACTTCCAACTTCACTTTGGTAAGACACTCTGAACATGTCTTCCATCTCTGATGGGGATGTTGGACAATCTGAAATAGATAACTTTGTTCCAACTAAAACAGGAACACACAATGGTCTACAATCCTGCATATCAAACCTCTGTAAAATTGAATTCACATACTTACTTTGGCCAAGCCATAGCTTTATGTTCAATCTATCTCTTTTAATTTTCATCCCAAGAATGTGTTTAGCTGCACTAGGGTCTTTCATTTCAAATTTAGTAGCAATTTGAGATTTCAATTCTAAAATCATACCTTTCACTCTATCAATAAATAGCATAGCATCAACATATAATGCAAGAAACAGGAAACAATCACCATCAATTTTATAATAAACATGTAATGATCTGATATAGAATGCTTAAATCCCAAAGTCAACACATATGTATCAAATTTATGGTACCACATCCTAGGACTTTGTTATACACCATACAAACATTTCTTTAATTTGCAAACCAATTTACTTTTACCTTTCACCATGTAGTGCTTCGGCTGTGTCATATAAATATCCTCCTCCAAGTCACCATGAAGGAAAGTAGTTTTCACATCCATTTTCTCAACCTCTAAATCATAAGTAGTAGGTAATAGAAATAAAAAATATAAGGTATGTCATTTTTGCAACATGAGAGAATATATCACCATAATCAACACCCTCAACTTGAGAGTAACCTTCTACAACCAACCTTTCTTTTTACTTCTGAATACCTCCATCTAAACCAATATTTTTCTTGAACAACTATTTTCAACCAATAGGTTTTCATCCTTCAGGAAATGGCACAAGATCCCATGTATCAATCTTTTCCAAAGATGTCATTTCTTCATCCATAACAATCTTCTAGGATTCTACATCATTCATACCTAATTCCTCTTCTATAGATTTGGGTTCATCCATGTTAGTATTCAAAGAAAAAGTACATCTCCAATGATCAGGTGTATACCTTTTAGGTGGTTGTCTATTCCTTGTAGAACTATGAACAAATTGAGTTGGAGGTTCTTCCTCCTCTTTTGAAGATCCGGAGCTAGATGATCTCTCCTCACCTTCTTGTCTATCCTTGGGCCTCAATTCAACTTTCTCAGGTGTAGAAGGAAATTGAATCACATGTTCTTGTTTACTTTTCTCTGGCTACAGTGTAATATTCTTCAAAGACCTCCCATTGTCCTCTATCTCCAAGGATTTGTTTTAAGTTATTTTCTCTCAGAGTGTGTAAGTGGTAGCTCAACAGAATGACAACCTAGAGAATGAGATTATATGCAACATGCATTTCTATTGCTAAGTGATATAGGATAAAGCTAAGCTAAGATATGAAACTAAAATAGATTATGAAGGATTATTCTACCATGATTGCTTGTACTAAAACTAAGATTCTATGCTCACGAAATCTAAGATATTAAGATTGTTAAGCGCTCAATAATGCAACTAGATTCAATTAGGTCCTTTTCAAATAACAAAGAGGCTATATTTAAATACTTTTAGAGGCAAAATCCTAGTTGGCAAAGATCGACGGTTGAAATCGAGCCTGGTAAAATGAACGGTGAGAGATCGAGAAGTTGGAGAGAAAGAGGGAAAATGTTTCCTTCTACACAACCTTCTCCATTCAAAAATTAAGGAAAGTAGCTATTTGGCATTTTTAGTTATGAGGAGTTAATTGGTAGTTGAGGGTAATAACATAATTTAATTATTTAATTATATGTGACATGTGAATTTAGAAGCTTCCATAATTAAATATTTTAAAATATTTAATTATGTGTGAAAAGAGAATAAAAGGTGCTTGATTAAATATTAAAATATTTAATTATATGTGAAGTGAAGAATTAGAAATGATGATGAATTTAGAACATCTTTATTTGAATTTAAAATTTCAAACTTCAAGTAAGATGATAATTAATTTAAATAAACTATAAAATTTATTTAATTAATTAAGAGGAAAATAAAAAATGATAAGAATTAAATAAACTTATTTATTTAATTAAAATAGAAGAATTAGAAAGTGAACGATATAAATAAATAATTAAATTTATTTGTATGTAGATGAATTTAGAAGATTAATTAAATAACTCGTATCTAATTAATTACCAGACTCTATTTAATGTGACCATTTTTAGATGTATATAGAAGAAGGCTTAGTTTCTCTAAAAATAACACTTCTACTATATCTGGACTTTTGTTCAAAAGGTTCCCAAAGCTTGTATCCTTTCACACCATAACTGTATTTGATGAAGATATATTTGACAACCTTGTTCTCCAGCTTTATTTGCTTCTCCTTTAGCACATATGCATATGTCTCGCTACCAAAAAATATAAGATGTCTTAATGAAGGATTGTGATTTGACCATGCCTCTATGGGTATCTTATCATCAAGAGCTGACGTAGGAGACTTGTTAATTAGGTAATAGGTAGTGGCAACAACTTCAGCCCAAAATCTTTGTTCTAGGCTAGCACCACTCAACATACTCCTAGCCTTCTCCATCGATGCCATGTTCATTCTTTCTACAACTCCATTTTGATGTGAAGAATACATAGTTGTATTTTATCTATGAACTCCACAATCTTTACAAAATCTATCAAAATCATTAGAGAAAAATTCATCACCATTATCAATCCTCAAACATTTTATTTTATTTCCAGTCTACAAGTCAACCATTTCTTTAAATTGTTTAAATCAACTAAAAACTTTAGATTTACTCTTTAAGAAATATACTCATGTCCTTCTACTATAATCATAAATAAATGAAACATAATATGTAAATTTACCAAACTAAGGAACATCTACAAGACCAAAAACATCAGAATGAATAAGATCCAATACACCACAAGATTTATGAGAACTTGAGTAGAGTTGAACGCAACTTTTTTTTTCATAAATGCAATGCTCACAAAAATCAAATTCACAATTACAATCAAACAAACCTTCAACAAGGGTTTTATTTTTCAAGGTCCTTAGACCCTTTTCTCCAATGTGTCCAAGTCTCTAGTGCCATAAAATAGTTTTTTCTATAGGTAACTTTATTTTAGAAGAAAGAGAACCCTTGGGTACCCAAAATCCAAGACCATTTGTTGAAGGTGAAACCCTCACTTATTCCATAGACTTGATTTTCAAAAAATTACTATAGCACTCAACAACACATGCATCAAGCTTATACAGTGTGCCATATCTAACACCTCTAGCAATCACCATAACACCTCTAACCATCTTGCATCCTACATTAGAAAATACTACCTACACACCCACATCTATTAGTTTTCTCATAGATAACAAATTTCATGCTAATCTAGGGATATGCAACACACCATTAATCCTTTTTATTCTACCATCAGGAAACCTGATATTAACTTTACCGTGGCCAACAATGTCTAAATGAGAATCATCACCCAAGTACACCTTACCTCCATCGAATTCTTCATATTCACAAAACCAATCTCTATTAAAGGTCATATTAAAAATGAACCTAAGTAAACTAACCATGCATCATTACCTGCATGAGTTTCTAAAGTTGCAATGAATGTGTCGCCATATTCTTTCTTGGACTCAGAATCATAATCAAATTTCTTCTTTTTCTTCTCCTTTTCTTCTTTGCATTCCTTATGAACATGTCCAGGCTTACCACAATTCCAACAAATAAATTTGGACTTTCCAAGAGATTTAGATCTCCCCCTAGACTTGGATTTTCCATGCTTCTCATTCTTCTTTCCCTTTTCCTTAGGTCTTCCAAAAAAATTCAGGGCCTCCTTGGAAGTGATGGATACCTTCCTCATCATTTATTTAGAAAGCAAAGAACCCACCACATCTTTAGTTTTCAATATAACAAAAGTACTCGCAATAGGCATAACAAGAGAATCCTATGAATCAAACAAAGAAAAAAGAAAGATCTGACATTTCTCCTCCTCATCCATTTTTGACAACAATTGATGCCAACTGAGCCACCAACATATTGAATTCTTGCAAGTGTTCTATGATTCATCCACCCTCTTCCACTCCCAAGGAATACAACTTATTGGTCAAGAAAATATGGTTCACTAAAGATTTGGCGTAATACATCTCACAAAGCTTATTCCATAGTTTTTGTGTAGAGTTATCCTCATGAACATTAATAAAAACATAGTTTTCCAAGTACAATTTGATTAGACCCTTGGGTTTACAATCCATAACATCATATTAAGCAGCCTGAGTAGGATCTGCAGGCCTTGAAACATTCTCATCAACAACATCCCATAGATCTCGATCTTCAACAAATCCTCCACCTTTAGCTTCCACATCTCAAAATTATTTCCTAGAACTTTCTCCACCTCTATTCTCCTTGATGAACTTTCCATCTGAAGATTCTTGCAAGAAGATCACAAAGTATCTTCTGCACAATCTCCCACTCGATTCCAGATTAGTTTGAAAAACCCAACAACCCACAACTGAAACCAAAGGTGATCAAGATCTAATACTGCTTGTAAGGAATCTAAGGTAGAGAAACAACTTCCTACACTAATATTGAGATGAGAATAATGTAAAACTTTTATAGATATTTAATAGTTATAGAAACTTAAACATAAATAAACATAAATATCATGCATACCATGACATAGTGATTTATGTGGGGAAAACCGTTTCGGGAGAAAAACACCACAATCCAAAAGCCACTCAATATATTATTCATTAAATCACAAAGATTAAAATATACTTGCAAAGAAAGCTTCTCATAGGAGTATCACGTCTTAGAGATCAAGAGACAACATGACTGCTATTAGACTCTCAAAAATCATCACAATCTCTACCACAATCATAATACAATGCCCTGATAAAATTGAGTTACATTATAGGGAAAAAAAATCCAACAAAATATCTGCCATTAGATCTAAAACCTAATATCGAATGGTCCAAATTTACAATATATCCTTTATTTAATGTATGTTGGCCATTCTAGAAGTTTCTTGAAAAAATTAGCACACTCGCATTTCACTCCATGCTGCCATTGTATACACCTATCTATGTAACTAGGAAACATATATATAAATATATATACATCCTATAAACAATAAACTCCATATAATTTCAAGGTTGAGATAAATTTTCCCAACAACAAGTATAAATACAAGGTTATCTCACCTAGTTTCATCTAAGCAATCCTAGAACTTCATAACCAATCAAGAGCACTTTCACAAGAGTTCACAAGAGTATTCAAGGACATTCAATAGAATTTATAAAACATTCAAGGGAATATTTCTTCATCATTTTTTGCACCAATTCAAGATCCATCATCATAAAGCATCAATCATGTTGTTGATCTAATGTTGTGATGTAGCATTCAAGATACAAGCTAGGAATTGTTCCACATCTATTTCAAAATCAGGATCTACATTCTACATGGTCACTTCATGTTAGATTGTTGATTTAAATTTCAAGACATCATTCAAGGTATCATTGTTCATGTTACATGTTTCATGTTTCATGTTCATGTTTCATTATTTCATCATAAGGTTTAATAACCTAAATAGGGTTTGACCAAGGAAAACCCCTATTTCCTAACAATCATCAAGTTTTTCTCTCTACATGTGTGATTTCAGATTGTGTGATTTCAGATCTAGGTGTTTTAGTGCTTGAGGATCTTTAAAGACTAAGTTGCAGGATTGAAGAAAGTTGTTGAAGTTGTCTCCTTACTTACAAGATCACAAAAAGTCACCTATAGGTTAGAATTCAAGGTTTTCGACTTAGAGATTTGATAGGAGAGAAGCTATAGGAGATACCAAAGAATACCATATTTTTAGATCAACCCAAATACTTGGACTAAATCTCCCCTATGGGCGAATGAGTCCTAGTATAATTATTTTTAGGAATTTTCTATAGATCCTAGTTTAGTAGTCCCAGATTCCAGTTTCAACTTGAAACCCTAAATTGGGACTAAATCGTCCCTACTGGAATATGAGTCCTAGTGTACATTAAAACTTATATTTTTTAGGATTTCAAACCTTGTTCTGAGCCTCTTTAGATGTCTAGGAGCACCTTTGTTTATCTTCAGTTTGTTATTCTGATTTAAGTTCATCTTCTAGGTCATATCATTAGGTTTTGCATATCATTTACATTTCCTATCTTTCCAAGACTTTTCTTGGTGGTCAACCCCTTTTTAGTATTTAATCACACCATAGGACACGTTAATGCAAATCTCTTTCCCTTATTCCATCCTTGGATTGAGATCTCTAAGGTTTCCTTGAGTGAAACTTGAAGGAAATTGGTGGTTCTATCTCCTAAAACATAAAGTGACAATTTTCTTCGTTTCGATAAGGTTGTAGATTGTAGAAGAAAAATGAATGAAAATGGTCAATCATTTCCTAGACAGTGCTATACATGCAATAGATTTGGACATAAGGCTAGTGAATGTAAAAATTAGATAGTGAATGGTTACAATAATGGTATGAGGTTTCAATATTTCAATGGCTATTGGTATGCATAGAATGGATTTGGGCATTAGGCTAATGTATGTAGATCTAGAGCTGGTGGAAGTACGCTTGTTCAAAATGATTTCATGTGTCAAAAATGCAATAAACCTTGACTTATAGCGAAATTTTGCAGAGGCAAGAATGTGAAGGTTGATCCAATAAAGAAGAATGATCTAGTGAATAAGGCTAATCCTGTAGAGATGAAGAAAGAGATGAACAAGATCTGGAAAAAGAAAGAGGATAATGAGGCTAAGACAAAGTCTATACGAACATCTAATGCATATTTTTTCTCCAAAAACTAATTGAAGAGCTTTGGCTCAAGGGGAGTTTTAATAGACAATCATTAAGCCTTTACCAAAGATATGGTGTTGATGTGTTCAACATGTTGATACAAGGTGTAGGTTGACATGCTTGACCTATTGGTGAAATCACTGGTGGAAAATATTTTGTTATAAGGATATGCAGAGAGTTTGAAGATGACTGTGCCATTACAACTGGTGTTCATCAACTTTTGACCTAACTTCAAATCAATGGAATTAATATGGTTTAGGTCATTCAGAAGTGTTTATAAGTGGTTTCACCTATGAAAAATATCATTTGTATTTGAGTGTGTGAAGATTGAAGAGAAGAGAAGAGGCAAGTTGAAGTGATTAGGAATTTGTGTGCTAAACCCTAGCTAACACAGATCTAAAGGTATTTACAATTTTTTTACTTTGTGCTAAGTTTCAAAGGCATTTCAATTGTATTGCAAGATGTATAACCCATAAGTAGTTAAGGTTGTTGATCGATCTAGTCCCAAATTTAAGAAGCATCCAGATAAATCAAAAGTGATGGATCTGAAAGGTGTATTTTTGCATGTTCCTTTTGGGGCTATGCATACTAAAGATATAAGGATGTATATTCATATAAAATTAGAAGAATACACTCATGTAAATTTGGGAGAAGTGTGGGTTAATGAGCTTATTAGTGAAGATTTCAAGTTTAAACTTGAGAATGGGAGTCTAATGGAGAAGAAACTTGATGTTTGGAATTAATTCCCTATATTTTTCTATGTGGATGAATGGGTGAGGTACACATTGAGTAGAATCCATGATAGATTCATCTAGTTAGACATTCCAAACATGATTAACAAAGAAGCCAATAGGGTTGTGATAGGGTTATGTTCTGAAGGACCAATTTCAACTCTTAAATCGATAAAAAATGAAGTGATGATGAAATTAACTAGTGAAAAATTTGACAATTAAGGTCATTGAAGATATATGATAGTTAAATATACCTCCATACTGATTAGATACCAAATTTTCTTCATAAATAGAGAGAATTCAGTGTCTGATATTGCAATCAATACAACATATGAGATGGTGAAGAAGGGAATGGATTATGGCCTACGTGAATCGCTAAGGATACAATTGTTAGAAAACTTGAAGAAGGCTAAGGACTCCCAATACCCCTTCAAGTATGGTACTTTGATTATATGCTTGTTATTTTACTTTCTTAGAGAAATTCTTAGTGTAAGAAATGTGGTGTGGTTAGGCAATGTGCTTGTGGCAAGACAAATCAAAGATCATATGTTGAGATATCTAGATTCAACATTAAAAGATGAAGCCTTGTGGGGATTCTACAAATCATTCCAATCTCGGATGCGGGAAAGAGAAAAAACACCTAAGAGTGTGGTTGAAAAGTATAAGATTGGTATTATTTTTATGGTGAGCAAAGACTATTGTATGATGGCACCTATGGATCCAAGGATAGTATGGGTTCTTGAAATGGGATATGAGGTAGAGGGTAAGTGCACCAAGTTGTGAAAAAACATGGCTCTTAAGGGGACACTTTTTTTTCTAAAATTCAAAAAGTCTGATGTTCACGAGAAAATGAAGATAGTTACACTCAAAATTTGAAGATGCAACAAGAACAAGAATTGTAGTGCTCCAAATCTACTTTCTATGCTATGATTTTTTTTTGAAAATAATGAAGATTGAGGGTTTCAAAAAGGGGGGGCCCAAAAGTGGTCTTGTTTTTATAAAAAAATAACATAGCGTCTGTGGGCCCCTCCCTTTTCTATTAATTTTTTTTTATAATTTAAAAAATCCAAATGGTGAGAAATTAGGTAACACCATCTAGTTTATCCCAGTTCTTTTGGTTAATTTTTTAATGAATATATAATGTTTTATAAATTTTTGAATTGGACAAATCTTGACAAGCTGAAATTTGTGCATGCTCCCCCCTAAAAAAATTGAAAACTAATTGAAAATCACTTGTTTTCATTACGTGCAGAATGAAGTCTAGTTTGTAAATATGTATTTTTTTCAAAATCCGATGAACGAATACAAATCTATAACAAAACTAGCACATATTGGTTTCTGATAAAAAATGGAGGCACTAAAAAGAGAAGTTATAGATAAAAACCTTAACATAATCAAAACATAATATATATATATATTTAGATAGCTAAGAGAGAGCCTAACGTCATCACAATTTTTTTAAAAACTTAAATTGAATGGCGTGAAAACCTAATGGAGAGCACAACCAAAAATGTGTGAAATTTTGTCACCCTTTCAAAAAATCACATCCTTGGCATGAAATGGTCATCCAACCCTTTGGGTTAGATGCCTAAGGAAAAATCCAACCCTTTGTGTTTGTATTTCCCAATGCAGCTCATTTGGCAAGTGCCAAATTGGCGCTCACCAAATGAAGTGCATCATTTGGTGAGCACCAAATTTTTTGCTAGTCCAATGATGAACTTCATTTGGCTAGCACCAAGTTTTTCACTTGCCAAATGTGAAGCATGACTTTTGGAATGCATTTTTTAGCTCTTTGTTTGTTTGTGTCCTTCTCTTTCTCTTCTTTTTCTAGGGAAGATATACATGTGAAATAAAAATTTAATAATCAAACAAATTTAAATTATATTTCATGTATATATTTTCAATATGTTTGAGAGTGGTTTTGAATCTGTTGGAGTTATAATAAAAATTCTAGTTTTTAGAAGATCTTATATTTTTTCAAGAACTACCTCTACCCAATCTTTATCTCACACTCCCTCTCTCCCCTCTTTCTCTCTCACTCTCTCCTTACCTCTCTACTTCTTTCTATCTCAAAATTCTATCTCTCTCTCTCTCTTTCTCTCTATCCTCTTTATCTAACCTATTCCTATATACCTCTTTCTCTGTCCCTCCCTCCCTCCTTCCCACTCTCCATCTCTCTACCTTCCTTGTTACCTCTCTAACTCTCTCTCTATCACTTCCATATCTCACCTCTCTCCCTACCTATCCCTTCCTCCTATGTCTCTATCTAACCTCTTTATCCCTTCCTTTCTACCTATCCTTGCCTATTCTCTTCCCTCTCTATTGTATTTCTCTCTCTCACCTCTCTCTCCCTACATATACCTCCATTGCTCCTCTCTCTCTATCCTATTCCCTCTCTGTCCCTCCCTACCTCTCCTTCCATCTCTCCTTCCATCTCTACTTCTCTCTATCTTTCCCTCCCTCTCTCTACTTACCTCTCTCTATTTTTCTCTCTCACCTTTCTCTCCATCCATATCTCTCCCTTTATCCCTACCTCTCCCTCCATCTCTCCTTCCCTCAATAATTCTCTCTATCTCCCCCTTCCTTTGTCTCTCTACCTACCTCTCTCTCTACCCCCTTCATCCATCTCTCCTCAACCTCTCTCTACCTATCTCTGCATCTCTACTATCTATCTAAACTATCCCTCTTTACCTCTACCTCCCTCCCCCTCTCTCTCCCTCCCTCTCTCCCTCCCTCTGTACCTCTCCCTCCCTCTCTCCTCCCCTCTCTCCTTTTCTCTATCTCCACTCTCTATCTCAGTATGCACATCTCCCTCTATAACTCCATACCACTCTCTCTCTAACTATATCTCCCCTCTCCCTCTATCTCACCTATACTTCTTTACCTCTCCTTCCTTTATCTTTGTGTCCCTTTCTGATGTGCACCAAGATGTAATGTGGGAGGGAGAGAGGGGGAGAGAAAGGGATAGATATATAGAGAAGTGAGATAGAGAGAGATTATAGAGAGAGGTGGTGGAAGGAGAGAGAGGGGGGTCGAAGGAGAGAGAGAGAGAGATAAGTGGATAGGTAAGGAGGGAGGGAGGGATAGAGAAAGAGGTATTGAGGGATAGGTTATATAGAGATAAGTAGAGAGGGAAGGTGGGTGGGAGGAGTGGGAGAGAGAGATAGAGAGAGAGAGTTGTGCAATAGAAAGGAGAGAGAATTGTGAGATAGAGAGGAGAGAGTGACAGAGATAAAGGGGAGAGAGAGTGAGAGAGAGTGAGAGAGACATGTAGGTAGATGGAGGGAGAGGAGAGATATAGAGTAGAGAGGGAAAGAGGTAGGGAGGGAGACATAAGTGAGATATAGAGTGATGGAGGGAGAGGTAGGTAAAGAGAGGGAGAGGGGAGATAAAGATAAGTAGAGATAGGAGACATAGAGAGAGGAGAGATGAAGAGTAGAGAGGGGAGGGAGGGAAGGAGAGTTAGGGAGGAGATAGAGGGGTGTGAGAGAGGGAGGAAGGGAGAGAGAGAGGGAGAGAGAGGAGAGATAGAGAGTAGAGAGGGAATGAGAGAGAGACACAAATTGTATAACTTGCTGACTACTAAACTTTGACCTCTTGATTACTGAAATTTGACAAGCTAACTAGTAAAATTTGATTGTTTGAAAAATTATAAGATCTTTTAAAAACTAGAGTTTGTATTATAACTCCAAGAGATCAAAAACCACTCTCAAACATCCTAAGACTATATGCATGAAATATAACTAAAAGTATAAGAAAGTAAATTTCCATATGTAAATGTCAACTTATACTTAAATGTTTAATTCATGAGTATAGAATCCCTAGTAGAGAAAGAGAAAAAGAAAGAGTTCACAAAAAATATTTGCAAAAATTTATGCTTCACATTTGACAAGCACCAAATTTGGTTCTAGATAAATGGAACACTTCATTTGGCTAGCACCAAATTTGGTGCTCATCGAATGATGAATTTTATTTACATAGCACCAAATTTGGTGCTCGTCAAATGATAAATTTCATTTTCCAGTCACCAAATTTGAATTTTGAAATATTGAGCCTTAGGCTCAGTCATCTGAGCCATTTGGTGCTTGCAAAATGGTCATTTTGGGTAAAAAAACAAAAGTGGCACATTTTTTGTGTCACAACTTGGTACACTTACCCTAGAAGAGAGTGTGATCATTGGTCTTGATGATAACATGTTGAGGATTCCAAGAGATCCTAAAGAAGAGATATATGGGACATATAAGGAAGAAGCTTAAGACTGGAAAATGAGAATTGTCTCCTAAAGGTAAAGAAAAGAAGAAGGATAATTCCCATACAGTAAGGAAACATAGTCCTATGAAATTAGATCCACTATTAAATGGCAAAGTTGAGCACGAGATGTTGGAAAATATTTTAGCATTTTATCCCACTACATATGACACTGATAAGTTAACAATAGAAGAGGAAATAGTTAGGTATATAGTAACATTTGATGTCAACATGAAGAATATAGACAATCAATTTCCTAAAGATCTGAGAGGTGCATTATATGCAAGAAGACTAAAAGCATTTGATGAATATTCTAGAATGAGAACATTTTCTTTGGAGAAGGTTAGTGCTTCTTTTTCATATGAGGATAGAGCTAAATTGGAAATTGTATAGTAGAGAGATCATGAATAAGTATAGAGTTACCACCATGATGAGTAGGGACAAAGAGGATTTTGAAAGGTTATGAAATGATATAGTGGAAAAGGTTTCCAATATGGAAAAGGAGTTAGGAATGTCTCCAAACAACAAAGAAAAATTTCAACATGATGTATCTATCTCGCAAGTGAATGAATCAAAAGATACAAAACATGAGCATGCTTTGGAGCAAGAGAATGTACCCAAAGAAGACAATGTGTAAGAAAATTCTACTAATGATACTCCTCTAGTAGAAGAAAATATTGTTGGAACAAAACAAGATGATTAAATGCACAAGAAGGAAGTGTAAACAAAGCAAAACCTACTCCCTCTCGGTGTCAATATAGATGGTGAATAGATAAAGGAAGACAAGAAAAATGACCTGGAGAATTTAGAGGCACAAAACACTAAAAATTTATCTCTCTCAAAAGATAAAAAGTCTGATAAACAAGAGAATAATGATAAGGTAGAATCCAACATTGGTGACAAGGAAAAAGATGATATGAAACCAGTTGAAGAGAAGGAAACTAAGAAATAATTTGGCAATACAAACAATGTTGATTCATCATTTGTTTTCCATTTAGCCTCTATCTCTCAAAAGGATAAACTCTCTTTTATCAATTTTACCATTGTGGAGGTGGAAACACTAACATTGGGTTTGACTAAGGCAAGCCCCTATATGGAAAAACCCTTCCTCTCTCTCTAAATATGTAGGTTACAGTTTGAAGAAGATTGGAGGAATATTGAATATCCTTTATTCATTGTTGCATTCAAATCCTACAACTTGGTAAGATACAAAAACTCAATTATCTCAGCATCTAATGAAGTTCTGACAGCAAGACCCAAAAGGAAGAAAGCTTTAATCAAACTCTCGAGGACTATGAAATTACATTTTGGTTTTAGTGACTAGGACATAGTCACCCTAGGTAACTTAGTCCCTTAAATTCAGCTCTAGATTTATATGCCAAGTGCACACAAATCTTCTTAGTTTTTTCAAACATTAATTTTTTCTATGACATTCCCGATTTTTTTTTTAACATCAGAATAGGTTATTTTCATCATTTTTTATTCATATCATTACATTTCATATAAAATCAATTTCCAAGTCCTTGAATTCGAACCCTAGGACTAGTTGGCTCACCTTTTAGGTTACAATTCAACCTCATATCCTAAGAAAATCTTGAATTTAAATGATAACATATAGAAAAAGGTGACTGTTGTGAAATCCTAAGGTTAAGTCCTAGGGTCACTCCTTTTTTCTATTTATCAAAAATAAAACTAACTAATATAACTTATATGACCTACACATAAATTTTCTTGAGTATGTAACTTAGTATTTTAGATTAATCTATGTTAGTAAATCTTATTGAAAATATAATCTTTTAAGTATTGAATCCTTGTAGACTCTCTAAGAGAAATCCACTCATTCCCAATAGTTTAACTAAGGTAGTATTTTTTTGTATAGACAACTGCTAGAGTTGGATATAGAGATATCCTACCAAGGTCTAGAGGCCAAATTGAAAGCACAAAGGGAGAATATCAAGATGACAAGAATAAACTATATTCCTATTAATTATGCAAATATGATTCAATGGATTACAATGTGAGATCACTTGGTTATATAGCCAAGGTGAGATATAAGATCACATAAGATTATGAAAAGTTTCTTAATATTATGATATGAGACAACTTATCATAACTACTGTAGAGTTTAAACTAATGTATTGTAAACTTGGAATAACCTACACAATTCAGAGGTATGTCTAGCTGAACAGTCCACTCAACATTGTAAAGACTACATTAAAGTGTCAACCCAAGGATTGTAAACTTGTGATGGTGCTACACTGTATGTGACTTTAGAGACTTCAGATTGACTAAGTTATCCAATTCAAGGTGTTCTACTTGATCAAAATTTATATAATTACATAACAGTAAAAGAAACAAACTAGAGCTAATGGTTACAGGTGCCTACAACTTAACTTGTAACCGAACTGTTGCTAATAAAGAATTACTAAACTAACTCAAAACTAATTAAACTATAAATTAAACTTACTCTAACCTCCAAAGCACTATAGATTAACCAAATTCATGCATTCTCATGAACATTAGTTATTGATAATCAGAGTATGAGAATCTATTATGTTTTACATGTAATTTTTGAAACAATGATAAACAAAAATAGCTACTTAAATAGAAAAAGAATAACTATAAATGGAGTGAAGAATAGTTAACTTGAGTGGCCTGCTCAAGTGGCTATCTTCAATTAACTTGAACCAAATCTAAATATTAGATCCTACACATCCATTTAAAATTAAACTTCATTCATTATGCATCACAAAAGATTACATAAAATATTCTTCATAGATTGTATTCAATGAAATCATTTTGAATAATCAACAAGTCTATAGATAATAACTAAACATGAAAAGAAACTAATAACAAGATACTAAATTAACTAACTTATCTAAGGACTCAACCATTGGCTATATATAAGCACAAGGGGAGTTTATTCTAAGAAATAACTAAAAATAATCATTAACTATCACTCCCAGATATCAGAGTATATAGTTAATATTGAATTTTTCAAACTATAACTGAAAAGAAAGAAGAGTTCTAATAGAACTAAAAATTTGTAAAACATAATTACATGTAAAACACACAAACAAGTATTTAGAATCCTATCAACAAAAGAGTTATTCTCTAGCACTTTATTAGCTATCATAATGGTGCATGACCAACTCCATCAGATGTCTTCATATGGTAGTTATTGCATTCAACTTGATCTAGCACTTCCCCTATTCATTGTCCCAGTCTTCCTTTTGTTGCAGGTTATAGCTTCTAATTTCTATGGGCTATAGTTATTTTTGAGCTACAATAGGTTAATCCACAAAACATATACAGAAAGATAACTACCATAATTAAACACATAATTCTATCCACATTTCATACATACTCACATATAAACTATGCAATGCTGCTATATTATAACTATATTTCCATTACTATGATTAAATAGGTACAAGGTTATATAATAAACATGAATATATAGCATAGCACAGGATTATTGTCTAAAAGGATTATCTAATAGTGTTTAAAAGTATGCATAAAAGAAACAAAAAAATAGGCTAATAACTAAACCCATCAACTACCTAGGAAAAAGATAAATATAGACATGACAACTAAGTCTTCTAGAAAAATTCTTAGGACCTAAGTAAACTTAACATGTGAATTAGTCCCCTAAGTTTCCTAGTAAGGAACTAACTAGGTAATAGACTTTATTCACACCAACAACCCCCCCCCCCCCACCTCCCCCGCTTAATTGCAAGTTAGGGCTCATAGATTATTATGAAAATGATGCAAAGATGCAAGTATGGGTCCCAAATACAAGGCCATGTTATGTACCCATGTACAAATGCAAATGAAATCTCTCACATATGGAGAAAAGGAGAAAACCTAGTGGGATAAAACTCCTCCCCAAAAGAGAAATGAAATACAAAATACTCTCAATGATACATGAGAATGATAAAACCCCATGTGAGGAAAAAGATCCCCCCATAAGAGAGAAGAAGAAGAATAAAGACAATGCAAGCCCCCCTCAACGGTGGGTCTCCTGCAATGGTAGAATCTCAACATTGAATGCTAAAGATGACCCAATCTCACCAGAAAATGTTCCTCCCCTTAGGAGGAAACAAAACCATGAATGTATACAAGAGTTCTTCTAAAACATGAAAGGAAGATGAGGGAATATAGATGATGTGAAAAATGTCTCTGAACTATGCTCAAGTGTCTTCATGTTGATGCCAAAATCTAACACACTCCAAAAAAGTGTTCTAGGCCACACTGTTGAAGAGGAAAATCTAGAATCTAATAGAGATGAATGTAGACACAATCCAAAGACAAAGATGTCTCCTTTGAATACAAAGAATCCTCCTCCAAATTTTATCAAAAATTATCCACACTCATGTCAAACTGTAAAGGATGATCATGTAGAGAATGAAAAAGAGGGTCAGAGTGTTCCCTTGCAATAACTAAAAGGATAATCCCCATCAAAGAGAAGATGTATGCAATCAATGAGGTCTCCCAAATCTGAAATATGAGACTTCATAAATAAATCTAAAACACTTGTCAAGAAGTCATCTAGAAGAAAATATATATCCTATTGAACTAAATCACAAGTGATATCTGTAGCAATACAAGCATCATCATATGCAATAGTAGATAGGATCTCAATAGGATGAGGAGAAGTAATAAGAGAAGTATCTTTGTGAAGTGGACATTCAAGAAATTTATTATACTCAATCTCCTCTAAAGTATCATCATCATAGGGTATATTATTAGCATCATCAAGAGGAATTAAATAGTCTACAACATGATCATCTACGAATGGAGAGATATGATGGTCTCTAAAGATCTCCCATATCTTGGTCCAAAGTATGTGTGGGCACTCAATATATGAGATCTCCATAGTAATACCAACACCAATATATGTACCAATTAATCCTATAATGTGATCATTATTATTACCCCAAATTGATTGCTTCAAGGATGTGTCTGGATCAAGTATGAGTCCATAAAGATATGGAAAAATATTAAGCCACCTCATATGTGTTAGAATAACTTTCTTCCAAAACTCATAATTGTAATTTTTCTAAATTACCATAGAAGGATGAATATAAAAATCCATGATACCTCCTCAAATGATCAACAAAAATGAATCAACCACAAGATTACCCCCCAAAAAATATATGAGCTTGGCAATTTATGATTAGTGCAATTACAAATGCCACTTGCCAAAAACAACAAAATGTTCTTGATCTTAGTACATAGAAATTCTAAAATTGACCACAAAATAAAGTATAATTTTTGGTACAAAATGAGATCAATCTAATCATACCACTAAAAATTAAATGAGAAATTATGCATTTTAAAAAGAACTTCACCCAAAAATGTTACCGTAGGAGCGAGAACGGAGCTCCTGAAGTTTCTAAAATGAGAACAAAGTAGAAACACCTATGAGAATTTGAATTTTTTGGAAAATCTAGACACCAAAATTAAAATCCATCTACACCACTATGAAAAGCATGAAATGCTACCCCAAATCGGAGGTTAGATGACTAAGTTATGAATGATTGAAAATTGACTAGAAATTTGAAAATTCAATTGGTGAGGGGGTAGAAAATTTCTTAATGGCTACCGGCCTCCTCCAATAGAGAAGTTAAAATTGATGACAAAATGGTAGTCATGCACCTACATGAGCTTAAAATTGATGCCTAAATAGATGTCATAGATCATGTTGGTCTTTGGTCAGGATATTCTTTAGTGATGTTGGTATATTCCTTTTACTCGAATATTCGCTAAGAATATTCTCTTGCACTTGTTCACCAAAATCTTTCAACTCCACCAAGATATTCTTTACCTGTATGCACCGGTCTGGAAATTTTGCTAGTTTTATTTAATGTCTATCAATTTTTATAATGTCAAATTTAAATAGTTGACAGTTTTCTTTTAACCACTATTGACAGTATGTTTGGGGCTAGTAGGGGCCATGGCTAGTAGGCCACATGGCCTCCACTATGCAGGTTATACTCTATGGTACATCCACAAACTAAAAATTCTACATATGGTACCATGGAAAAAAATAAAAAATAATTTGAAATAAAAACTTATGAAATATTATATAGTAAAAAACCATTTAATTTTTTTACAAAAAAAATTGAAAATTTTAAACCAAATATATATATATATTTTTAAATATACCATCACAATAATCGTGACTCGAGGGGTTGTATGGCTCCCTAGGGAAAAAAAAAATTCTCGGCACACAACTTCTCTAAATTTCACAATTTGATAGTCAACATTAGGGTTTTTGGCCCTTTTGGACATGAGGGTATGGTCAGATTTGACCCAAAATGCACCAAAATTCTAGCTACCTTCTAGATCTAGCAACCACACATTAGTTTTAAACCCTCACAGATCTAGCCTTGTATGTTCAATTTTGATGAAACATATGGAAAAATTAAATTTCTCAAACACCCTGAACTCAATGGTGAGATTAGATTTGCACCAACAATCTTTGATTTGAACTTGCAATAAAGAGCTAGAAAGAGGAAGCCCCCCAAAATCTAGTATTTCTATCAACTTTTTTTGATTCTCCAGATCATCATACAGTGCAAGAGAAGAGCATACTCAACTTTTTGAGATTTACCAAGATCTCTCATAAAATGGCTAACCAAAGGCACCCAACCCATTCTGATTCCATGTTAGAATCAAATATGGAGATAGCCTACCATGATCTAGAGGTCAAATGGAAAGAACAAAGATAGAATATAAGCATGAAAAGAATAAATTGTATTCCTATCAATTATGCAAATATGATTCAATTGATTTACAATGTGAGACCACCTAGTTATATATCCAAGGTGAGACATAAGATCACATAACATTATGACAAGTGTCTTAATATTATGATATGATACAACTTATCATAACTAACTAGGAAAATGATAAATCTAGACATGACAACTAAGTCTTGTAGAAATATTCCTTGGACCTAAGTAAACTTAACACATGTGAATTTAAGTCCTCTAAGTTTCCTAGTAAGGAATTAACTAGGTACAAGACTTTATTCACACCAACAACAATGATACATATTTAAAGGGGATTTGTTAGTAAACACTTATTCCCTTAATATTCCAAACTCCTACCAAATTTTCTATGGATTCTTCAAGAATTTATGATCTTTCTCTTACTTGCAACATCTAATTAATTCAAGTCTAAGAAGCTATTTTTTTCTAGATAAGTAGGAAAATGAGGTTCTTGAAACTTAATAACATTATCCTAAGGAAAGTAAAGATTGGTCCAAACTATCCAAAACCAATAAACTAGAAAGGGTATTTTGAAAGGGCCCTTTAACCCTTATATAAAGTTACTAGCAAGCAACGATTGACCAATAGTATAGTTGTAGAAAATATGATGAGAGAAAACCAAGAAATATAATTTAATAATAACATAACTAGACATTGTAGGTAATATACCCCTAATTCGAGCATGAGTCCAAGATAATTTTTTGGAAGACCTTTCTTTCACCTTTGAATAATAGTCCATAAAAAAATCATCATCCAAATGTACTAATTCAAAAAAGGGAGGGGTGAAACCCTCTTTGAGGATGTAATTGGGCATGATTCCCAAGAAGAGAAGGTCCTAATAGGGGAAATTAAATGTTAGGTGGAAGTCAAAACACAAATAGGAGTAGGCACATTGATGCCACTTGCCCAAATAGGGGAAGAAGCCATAAAATATCTTCTAGAAACATAGGTTGAGGAGGGACCACCACCCCATCATTATCACATGGATCAAAATCTACCAAATCCAAATCATCCTCAATCACATCCACTATAATATGTTCAAGAAGATAATTCTTCCACCAAGTTGAAGATCGAGAGACCTTAGGATATGGGAAATTTGATGCCAAAAGTCTTGTGGAAAAAATTGCCTATAACAAAATGGGATGCCTTTAGAATCCAAAGGTTGAGTACAAAAATTATCCAAAACTTACAAAACAACCTCCATGGTTTTGTACAAATACACTTTTACCAAAATACAAGCAAAGGTGGTGTGAGAAAAATTTGTAGTATCATGATCTACCTCTTATGAAGTGGCCCACAAAAGTACCAATACCCTCATAGAATGGTTCACACCAAGAATAAAGAGGTAGATCAAACCATTATGAGAGAAATATTTATCACGTTATAAACCCCCCCACCTCAAAACTACAACTAGAGTGAAGTAGCACAAGAAAGCACATAATTTCTAGTAGAACAAATAACATTATTAGGAAGATTTTCTCTAGTAGCATGCAATAAACGAGATCATCCACTACAAATATATACATAAGTTCTCTTAATAATATCATTATGGGAGGCACCATTAGAAGTTACTATAGCATCACACACATCACCAACAAGAGATAATGGAAAAACAATAGTGAAGAAATGAGACCCAAAAGTAAATGGTTCACCTACAAAAATAGAAAACAAGAACTTGATAAGCAATGCCTTAGCCTCAATAGATAGCAGGCCGATAGTAGAATAAATAGTAATAGAAGATGACCCCATGAAAAATAGTGCACCAACATGAGGAAGAATGGCTATAGCTAATGAGACATCAACAAATAATGACCCAAAGAAAAATCATGCACCAAAAATATAATACACATCAACAATAGAGGAGATTGCAACAACAAAAAATTTAGGGATTTGTTAGCGAATGAAATGGCTCCGGATAAATTAACTTGAAATAAATGACTCTCATCCCAATTTAGTGCTTGTATAAATACACTAACAGCTCTTAAAAGACCACAATTGCATTTGTGGATTTTCTCTAAATTTTGTCAAGGTATAGCTCCTTCGCAAGATTTTCAAATAATTTACCTAAGCTAATGAACACGGGTATTCTTTTGACCAAAAAGCAGGAAAGGAAACCAATGTTAGTTCATAAATATGAGACTAAAATGAAAGCATAAATCACAACCATAAACAATCAAAACAAAGATTGAAAACCTATGACCATCTCATAAAAGAAAAAGATCATACTGCAATAAATGAACACCATGTTGAATTTCACAAGACAACTAATAGGGGGGTGAATCAGTTGTATCTAATCACATTCACTTCTGATCTTAACCAATTCCACATTCACTTTAATCTTTTATTAAGTATAAGCATGAAATGAAAATAATAGAAAGCAAATATCAGAGACTAGATTTACGTGGAAAACCCTATAAGGGAAAAACCACGGTGAGGATTAACTCACAATATAATAGTAATTACAAAAATTGATACAAGAGGCTCATTGCCAAAGGGCTCACTGCCCAAGATAGGACTCGCTGTCTAGATAGGACTCACTGTCTAGATCGGAGGCTCACTACCTAGAGAAACATATAAAGAAGAATGTTACACAAAGAACATTATCTCAATGCAACAGAAGATCCACCAGAACTTCCACACATTCGTAGCCTTGATTGGAGAATTAGAGACATCATCAGCTTACTGCTTTCATGAGTCTAACACATTGACGTTCTCACTACCTCATATCACTTTCGCACAATATTTCACTTCTATCTCACTTGTCACACTTGTGGCTTATAATTCACAACATCTTGACTTGT
The DNA here is from genome assembly GCA_007115665.2 of Sequoiadendron giganteum. Classification (NCBI taxonomy): domain Eukaryota; kingdom Viridiplantae; phylum Streptophyta; class Pinopsida; order Cupressales; family Cupressaceae; genus Sequoiadendron; species Sequoiadendron giganteum. Next base: position 878,210,175 of record CM021100.1, on the reverse strand, counting down.
ATTTATACCATCTTCAATCTTAGAAACTTTCTTTAAGGTCAGCTACACATTCTTCATTTTACAAATTTAAATTCGGTCAGCAACTCAACATTCCCACAGTGTATGAGAATGAGAGTGGACCAAGTAAATACTTAACCAAGACCCAAAACAACATCTTGGATCAATCAAACGCTTCCTTAATTGATAATTATCCTTCACATAATGTGTAAACACCATGTCGACCAAACCTAATGAAAAAACCAATTAACATTGAAGTACGTGCATTCACAATAAGATATTAACATGTGGATCACATAACACACTTCACCATACACTAGAATACCTCTTAGATGCCTTCAGATTTATCTATAGCAATTGCAACAACTTCCATACAAAGAACACTTTCCATCAGTAGAAGCAAACTGTGTAGAAACACGTAGTAACTCTAGAAGAAGTCTTCCAGAGCACCAAACCATGAGCACTTTTGCCAAAAAAATAGATAACACCATTACAAGACTTTTTTCTTATCCACAAAATTTGAGATAGACCACCAGAGGATTGCAGAGTAGAAACATTTCTCCCAGTCCACAAACAAACAACTCTGCTAGACCAGTTCACAAACCAGTGAACACAACTTTCACTCTTCATCAACCCAGAAGCTATAACTTAGAATATATCACCCAAGGATTCTCATAAACAACACTACATATCCGTACAAGCATAGGATCAACACTGAAGAAATGCATAGCACATTACCTGAACACATTCAAAACACACACACAATTGTGTCTTCATTGTTTATTAATTTTCTCAAAAGCACTTGATAACTCATCATATCAGCACACCTACAACACCATAAAGATATCTCCATGTACTCATATCTCTATAGTATCTCAACGATACATGTACCACCTGCAATCACTTGATTCTTTTCACTACAATAACCTATATTATGTTGACATCAATGACAACATTAATGACAACACCACCATACTCATTCATACTTGCAACAATCTCCCTTGTTGTCATTGATGGCAACACATTATGTGAAAAACCATCAAAGATAGCATACATACTCTCCTACTTCTTCTTCTTCTTACTTTTTTTTTTTATTAGACAACCTACACATCTTTCCTGAACTCTCTTCTCCTTGCAAGATTCTCTCTCCCTTTCAACTTTTTGAGATATAGATAGGATTTTTCACATGATTCTCTCTCCCCCTTTGACATCAATGGAAAAGAAAAGTTTTTACATGAATCTTCAGCCATAAATTTTTGATCACTCCCCCTTAGGAGTGCACCCATGACAACACACATACCATACAACAACAATGATACTTCCTACTCCCCCTGAAGAGTAGATCCCAATCATCAGTCTAGCTAGATGATGATTTTATAGATCCACTGGAATGATGCACCTCTATGTGCACCTAGTTCAAAGGAGGGGCAGTAAACCCCAAATTTTCCTCGAGATACTAAAAATTATCCTTAGGAAGAGCCTTAGTAAATATATCTACAATATGATCCTTTGTAGGCACATATTCAAGCCTAACTTCACTCTACAATACCTTATCCCTTAAGAAATGACATCTGATAGATAAATGTTGTCCTTGAATGCATTACCGGTTTCTTTGAAATATTTATAATTGCACTTGTATTATCACATAAGATAGGGATAGGCTCATCACACATCACACTTATATCCTTCAATGTTTGCTTCATCCATAGTACCTGTGTACAATAGGATGCCACTACAATAGGCTACTGGCAAGAAGTTGAGTCCACTTTTTGGCCATTTAGTGGAAGTGTTTTCCTTGATTTTCAGAATTCAACACGTTTGACTTTAAAATTTGAAGCACTTAGAGATAAAATCTTGAAAAACATCACTACTTATAAAGTATAGTACTTGGAGTCTAATTTCCAAATATATAATTTATTTCAATACCCAGATGATACAAATTGATTTCCAATAGGTGTTTCTAAAAAACAACAGTTTAAATTTTTTTTTACCATACCATGCATGTGTATGTCATCCATAGTTTGACCTAAATAATCATATTTTTCTAAATCATTTCGAGAAAAGATTTGTAACTCAGTGAAGCACACTTTCCATATTTAAAAAAATAAAATTACTGGTCATATTTGGTGTTTTGAAAAATCATCGTGTACATCACACATAAGATGACCTAAACTTATCATTTTTTTATATTTTTCTAATTGAAAAGAATTGTCTGAAGTACTCTTTCATGCAATTCGTTCGTCAAAAAATAGTGTTAATTAAAAGTTATTAAAATACTAAAAAATCATGATAATTCAATTTTATGGACCTGTTTCATTACAAATTAAATGAAAAATAACAAATTAATCCAATTGTAAAAATAATTATATATTTGGAATCTACACTATGTCATCTATAATGGGTTTTAATTTCATCGAAAAATTTTGTAAAAAATGTCTTCAGACGTATGCCCAAATTCACCAGTTTCTTGTGGCAATGCTAGGACCTTCAACTTGCAGGTCAAACCAAGTCAAGGGCCTAGGTTCGAATTCCCAAACATTTTTTTGAACCAAAAAACAAAGCACAAACCCGACTAAAATTCATATTTAAAAAAACCAGATCCCATTCTAAATAGGAACCTGTTTCATTAAAAAATAATTTTTTTAAGCTTTTACGAAATGGGATCCAATTTTGCAAAGCAAGATCCCATTTTGAAAATTTCCAAAATGGAAACTTTTCAAAACAAGATCCCATTTTGAAAATTTCCAAAATGGAAACTTTTCAAAATAGGATCCCATTTTGAAAATTTCAAAAATGGAAAGTTTTCAAAGCGGATCCCATTTGAAAACATTTTTTTGAAATTTGTCAAAATGGGATTAGTTTTCAAAACGAGATCCCATTTTGAAAAATTTCCAAAAATGGGATTTTTTCATAATGGGATCCCATTTTTTTTAAAATGGGATCTCGTTTTTTTATTCTAGGCTCAGGATCCCAAACCTAAATGGGATCTCGTTTATTAAAAAGCGAGATCCCATTTTTAAAAAGGTTGGATCCCTTTTTTGCAAGTCAATTTCATTTTTTTCCTAATGCAAAAACTTCCACGTTTCATGGACTCATCTTTTTTGTCTTACCCAATATACTCAACCTCTACAATGGATAAAGAAACTGGATCCTATTTCTTTCTTGGCTATGAAACCAATCTTTCTCCAGGAAAGAATGTGCCACAACTTGTATTCTTTCGATCATCTACACAACCAACCCAATTTGCATCAGTGTAAGCACTCAAACTAAAATCAGTATCCTTAGGATACCACAAGCCATAATTTAGAGTGCCTTTTAGATATTTGAATTCCCTTTTCATAGCTATAATATGTGTTTCTTTATGTTCTTCTTGAAATTTGACAATGAAACATATAATTGCATGCATGATATCCGATCTAGTAGTAGTAAGATATAATAGCCCACCAATCATAGATTTGTACATGCTCTGATCAACTTTAGGAGAATCATCATCCTTACTCAGTTTGCATCTAATCACCATAAGGGTACAAACCAGTTTGGAATCATCCATTCCAAACTTCTTTAGCAATTATTTAACATACTTTGATTGTGAAATGAATATGCCCTTATCAATTTGATTCACTTGAAGTCCAACAAAGAAGTTCAAGTCACCAATCATAAACATCTCAAACTCCTTTTGCATCTCCTCTACAAATTTCTTGCACATACCCTTATTTTCTCTGAAGATAATATCATCAACATACACTACTACTATCAAGATTTTATTTCCTTCAACTTTGAAATATAGATTACTATCTATGGAGCCTTTGTTGAACCTTTGTTGTGTCAAATATCTGTCCAACCTTACGTATCATGCTTTGGGAGCCCGTTTAAGTCCATATAGTGCATTTTTCAACTTACAGACCATGTTTAGTTTATCTAATAACTGAAATACCTCTAGTTGTTCCATGTACACCTCTTCTTCCAATTCTCCATTCAGGAATGCATACTTAACATCCATTTGGTATACCTTGAAATCTTTGTGAGAAAAAAATGCCATGAACATTCGAATGGCCGCCATTCTTGCCACCGAAGCAAATGTCTACTCAAAGTGTATTGCTTCAACTTGTGAATAACCTTTGCACACAAGACTTACTTTGTTCTTACTACTTCACCATCTGTATTCAACTTATTCCTGAATACCCATTTTGTACCAATTACATTCTTGTTTACCAGTCTAGGAACCAATTCCTATGTCTGATTTTTCTCTATCTGCTGTAATTCTTCTTTCATGGCTCTAACCCAATTTTCATCTTTGCAAGCTTCACACACTATTTTACTCTCTATCTTAGAAAGTAGATACAAATTTGCCTCAGCTACTACCACTTTGCTTCTTGTTGTTACACCTTTGCCTTTGTCTTTAATTACATGTTCTTCCAGATGATTTTTTATGTACATATTTTGGGGTCTTAGGAGTAGGTTTTGGATCTTCTTATTCTTCTTCAATCTATTCTTCCTCCTCCTTATTCTCTTCTTGTACTTGTTCATAGATAGGCTCATCTAGTTCAACTTCACTTATTTCAACTAGTCTATGCATATCTTCATCAACTTTTACATTTGCACTTTCAACTATCTTTCCCAATATTTTATTGTAGCATCTATATGCTTTGATATTAGTTGAATATCCATTGAAAATACCTTCATCACATCTTGCATCAAACTTTTCAATATTTTCATCATCTCTTTTAATATAACATCTGCTTCCAAACACTTTAAAGTACTTAACTATAGGAATCTTGTCAATCTACAGTTCATAAGGAGTCTTTGTGTTGTTACCTCTAATCTGAAATCTATTAAGAATATAAAAAATAGTGTGGATTTCTTCTCTCTAGTATAAATCAAGTACATTTGCCTCTTTCATCATAGTCCTTGTAGCCTCTTGAATAGTCAAGTTCTTCCTCTCTACAACTCCATTCTACTGAGGAGTTCTAGGAGTAGAAAAATGTCTCTTTATACCAAGCTCTTCACAAAATGTATTAAACTCACTAGAAGTGAATTCTCCACCTCTATCAGACCTTAAACATTTGATTCTCAGGTTTACTTCATTCTCTACCTAAGCCTTCAAAACTTTGAATCTATCGAGAGCTTGAGCTTTCTCACTGAGAAAAGTAACCCATGTCATTCTAGAATAATAATCAATCAATAGCATAAAATACCTGTCACCATTAATACTTCCTATTCTTGTGGGACCACAAAGGTCTGTATGAATCAATTATAGCATTTTGGTAGTTGATTATTCTTTTCCTTTAAAACTGCATCTTGTTTGTTTTCCCAATTGACAGCTTCTACAAATAGTATTGGTGGGCTTTCTGATTTTAGGCAGATCCCTGAAAAATTCTCTTGAACTAATCCTGATCAGATTGTCAAAGTTTACATGTCCCATCCTCTGGTGCCATAGCCAAATTTTATTAACTTGAGACACAAAACTCTAACCATCAACACTCTTAAGCTGATAAATGTTTCCATATCTTCTTCCTCCTGCAACTACCACAGTTCCAGACCCTTTTCTAATCTCAGAGGTATTATCCTGGAACATAAGTTTAAATCCTTTGCTACACATTTTTCCAACACTCAAAAGATTATTCCTTAAGCCCTTAACATAATAGACATCATCATTATTGTTTTTTCCATCAAAACTAATTGTTCTTTTTCCAACAATCTTTGCACCAGAATCATCTCCAAACATGACTAGTCCTCCATCATACTTTTCAAGTTTAGTGAACTTACTTTTGTCTCCAATCATATGATTTGAACACCCACTATCAATTACCCAATAATCTTAATCTTGTCTAGCATGAATGGAAGTAACCAAAGTACCTTCCATTACATCCTTCTTGTTTTTCAGACCACATTCCCTTGCACATTTTTCATGGTTAGTAGACAAATTTATTCTCCAAGGCTGGAAATAATCATTCATCTTAATCATCTTCAAAATCAAATTCATCATCAAAAATTCTAGCATCTTCTCTAACATAATACAATTTCTTGAACCTTTTTCCCTTTTGTCTTTATTATCTTTGTTATTTTTGTGTATGGCTCTATTTGGACATCTTGAAGCATAGTGTCCAATATTTTCACAACTAAAACATTTAAAAAAGTATGTGCAAGATCATCATGGAAAAAACAGGCCCTTAAGTGGAAATAAAATTTAGAAAATCAGAGTTAGGCAACTTCACGTAAAAATTTGAATAATTTATCTATATTATTTCAAAAATATATAAGAATAGAATCTATAGAAAATTGAATGTAGTTTCTAAACTACTAGGTTTATTTAAAAAAAATAAAAAAATCTATTTGGTGAAAATTTGAAATTTCAATGCAATAGTACTTAAATTTCAGGGAAAAAATAAGTAGGTGTTTTTCTGACCACCCTAACCACAATAAAATGATAATACTTTTTTATAGTATTTTAGATATAAGTAGGGGACTCATGTCCCAATGTGATGCATATATTTTTATAAAAAAAAATGAAGTAAATAATTAATTATGATTTTTTTGTTATAAATTTTAAAAAATATAAAAACTCATCTGTCTAACCACCTTAACTTGGTCAAAACTTCATGAAATTCATTTTTTTTTTTAATCCTATAGTATGCGAAGCATAGAAGGTGACACATGTTTCAGTTTCAAATAATGTGATACTGTTTGAAAGTTATAGATGTTTTTCAATCAGCCTATCCATCTAGGCTTTAGTCATAATTCAAATAGAAAATGAATAATAATTATTTATTAAATTCAAAATAAATCATAATTTATATTGGTGGAAAGCTGAGAATCTCCTTTAAAAACCCTTTTCGTTTCATCAATTTTGGGTAAAAATAAAGTCGTCAGCCACATGGGCCATCATATCACTTAGATATCGCCACTTTTTGGCCCATCATGATCTTGCACATACCCAAAAGGTAACATACCTTTGAAATTTTATGTACCTTTCTTCAATTTTCTTGTAAAGTTTGCTTCCAATTCCTCTGAACTTTCACTATCTGGATCATCTTTTGTCTTAGTGGCTTTGAAGGTTGTTTCTATTTTCTCCTTTTCTTTTCAAAATTTCCTCATTTCAAATGCGGTCAAGGTGTCGAATAGTTGTTCTTTAGTGAATTTATTTAGTGAGACCTTGTCACTATAACTCTCTGACAGGTTCATAAAAATATTCTCTATTAGATCTTCATCTATCAAAGTACCACCTTGATTTTTGACTTCATTTGCTGCAATATCAATCCTCTGAAAGTAGCTTGCAATGTACTCACCTTCTTCCATTTTCAAGTTCTCATATATGCGCTTTGCTATTAGCTTCTTTGATAATTTGACTATCATTTCCTTCATATTTATCTTTCAACTTTTCGCAAACTTCATAAGCACTGCCTAATGAAATAACTTTTGTCTGCTTAGTCTTAGGTAATGCACTATAGATTGCATACCTTGCTTTTTCATTTTCCTCATAGGTAGAAATCTCATCTGTAGAAGGACCACTTGCCGACTCATCATATTTTGTCTAAGGGTGATCCAACAATAGTGGTTTACAATTTTTGGCCAAACTAGACATTGAAATTATTATTTTTAACTAAATTTTCACATTCGGGCACCTATAGCGGCTAAACCATGAGGAATTTGAAGATGATGTAAACTAGAGTCTCGTCACATTTTGTCTATAGATTCTAAAAATATTTTTTTCAATTTTTTTGGAATCAAATTGCACTTATTTTTCCATCTCCCATGAAAAATGGTTTTTTTAGAAAACAACATTTTAAAAAAGTGATGCACATCGTATAACGCATAACTTTTTTCCATGAAGGATAAAATTCTAATTCTTTCAGATTTAGATTTGTAACTCTTATATCTAGTGCTTCCACTTCGTTAGATAGTTTTTTATTGAATATTTCTTCTTTAATCAAGTTTCAAAGTCAAACCAATTACAATTCAGACAAAGCGCGACCGTATAACGCGTAACATTTTTTGTATATATCAAAATTCAATTTTATTTTTTTTGTTGGATCAAGGACTTTAATATCTGGTGGACTCATATTTTTCAAAAAAAATTTGATAATCTGCTATTTTTCCACATGTGCAGAACAAAGACCTTTATTTTGAATGAAAAACCTATGTTTAATAAAACTAAAAAAACAAATACATAATAAAACCAAAATATATTAAAATTATATTCATTGGATATCTTGTTTCGAGGACTACCATAATCATTTGAAATAAATTTTAAATGAATTCAGTTGATCCCCCAAAAGGTAAATCAAAAGTGAATTTTTATCAGCATTTTGATAGGTGTAAAGGAGACTCATTTATAGGTATGGTTTAAAACTAGCATGGTTCTATCCAAGGGGGTTTGATCAAATCCTCTTCAATTGGAATCCTTAAAATAGATATTTTTGAGGCTTAAATCATTATATTCTTAAAAAATATGTGATTTCAACAAAAATCAATTCCTCTCAAAAATTGTAAACCAGCTTTGTGGGATCACCCCTCAAGAACTTTCCAAGTCTTGAAGCCAAGAGAGATCAGGTAACCTCTCAGCTCCACTTTCTAGTCACTATAGTCAGATCCATCAAACACAAGGATTGACAATTTGTGCACCATTGGATCTACCTCAGGCGGTTAATCTCTTCTCTAAGGAATCAAGGCTTTGATACCAATTGTTGAATTGGATAAGACAACTGAGAGGGGTGTGAATTAGTTGTATCTAATCACATTCACTTTTGATCTTAACCAATTCCATATTCAATTTAATTTGTTATTAAGTATAAGCATTAAATGTAGATAACAGAAAGAAAATACTAGACACCAGATTTCCATGGAAAACCATATAAAGGAAAAACCATGATGAGGATTAACTCACAATATAATAGTAATTGCAAAACCAGATACAAGAGGCTCACTACCCAAGACAGGACTCACTATCCAAATAAGACTCACTATTCAAATAGGAGGCTCACTTCCTACAAAAATATATAAAGATGAACATTACATAGAGAACATTATCTCAACTCAACAGAAGGTCCACCACAAAAAATTCCACACATTCGTAGCCTTGATCAAATAATTGTAGACACCATTAGCTCACTAATTTTAGGCGTCTAACACATTGAAGTTTTCATTGCCTCAGATCACTTTCGCACAATCTTTTTCTTCTATCACACTTGTCACACTTTTGGCTTACAATTCATAACATCTTGACTTGTATTTATACCATCTTCGATCTTAGAAACTTTCTCCAAGGTTGGCTACACATTCTTCATTTTACAAATTTAAACTAGGTCAACGACTAAACATTCCCAGGGTGGATGAGAATGAGAGTGGACTAAGTAAATACTTAACCAGGACCCAAAACAACATCTTGGATCAATTATATGCTTCCTTAATTGATACTCATCCTTCACATAATGTGTAAACACCAGGTCGGAAAAACCTAATGAATACACAAATGAACATTGAATTACATACATTCACAATAAGATATTAACATGTGGATCACATAACATGCTTCACCATACATTGGAATACCTCTAAGATGCCTTCAGATTAATTTGCAACAATTGCAACAAATTTTATACAAAGAATACTTTCCATTAGGCGATTTCCAGACTGTGCAGAAACACATAGCAACTCTAGAACAAGTCTTCTAGAGCACCAAACCATGAGCACTTTTGCCAGAAAATAGATAACACCATTGCACTTTCCTTCTTCCTGATCGACAAGATTTGAGATAGACCATCAGAGGACTGCAAAGCAGAAACATTTCTCCCAGTCCATAAATAAACAACTTTGTCAGACCAGTTCACAAACCAGTGAACACAACTTTCACTCTTCATCAACCCAAAAGCTATAACTTAGAATATATCACCCAAGGATTCTCATAAACAATACTATATATCTGTACAAGCATATGATCAACACATTACCTGAACACATTCAGAACACAATTATGTCTTCACTGTTTATTAATTTTCTCAAAAGCACTTGATAACTCATCATATCAACACACCTACAACACCATAAAGATAGCTCCATGTACTCATAAAATCTCTACATTATCTTTACCATACATGTACCACCTGCAATCACTTGATTCCTTTCACTACAAATACCTAAACTATGTTGACATCAATGACAACATTAATGACAACACCATCATACTCATTCATACTTGCAACAATCTCCATCTTTGTCATTGATGGCAACACATGATGTGAAAAACCATCAAAGATAGGATACATACTCTCCTTCTTCTTCTTCTTCTTCTTCTTTTTTCTCAGATTAGACAACCTACACATCTTTCCTGCATTCTCTTCTCCTTGCAAGATTCTCTCTCCCTTTCAACTTTTTGAGATCTAGAGGATTTTTCATATGATTCTCTCTCCCCCTTTGACATCAATGGGAAACAAATGTTTTTACATGAATCTTCAGCCATATAGTTCTAATCACTCCCCCTTAGGAGTGCACCCATGACAATACACATACCATACAACAACAATGATACTTCCTACTCCCCCTAAAGATTATACCCTAATCATCAGTCTAGATAGATGATGAGTTTGTAGATCCACTAGATTGATGCACCTCTATGTCCACCTAGTTCAAAGAAGGAGGGGTAGTAAGCCCCAACTTCTCCCTGAGATACTCAAAAGTATCCTTAGGAAGAGTAATAGTAAATATATTTGTAATCTAATTCTTTGTAGGAACATATTCAAGACTGACTTCATTCCCCAATACCTTCTCCCGTAATAAATGACATCTGATAGATATATGCTTTGTCCTTGAATGCATTGCCAGATTCTTTGAAATATTTATTGCACTTGTATTATCACAGAAAATAGGGATAGGCTCATCACACATCACACTTATATCCTTCAATGTTTGCTTCATCCATAGTACATGTGTATAACAGGATGATACTGCAATAGGGTGCTGGCAAGAAGTTGAGTCCACTTTTTGGCAATTTAGTGGAAGTGTTTTCCCTGATTTTCATAATTCAACACGTTTGAATTTAAAATTTGAAGCACTTAGAGATGAAATATTGAAAAATTTCACTGCTTATAAAATGTAGTACTCAGAGTCTAGTTTCCAAATATGTAATTTATTTCAATACCCAAATGATACAAATTGATTTTCAATAGGCGTTTCTAAAAAACTACTGTTTAAAAGTTATTTTTTTTACCATACCATGCACGTGTACATCATCCATATTTTGACCTAAATAATCATATTTTTCTAAATCATTTCGAAAAATATTTGGAACTCAATGAAGCATGCTTTCCATCTTATTATTTTTTTTATTGAATATATATTGTTTTTTAAATTTTACTCACCATATTTGGTGTTTGGAAAAATCACCATGTACGTCATGAATAAGAGGACCTAAACTTATCAATTTTTAATAATTTTTTAGTTGAAAAGAATCGTCTAAAGTACTCTTTCATGCAAACTATTTGTCAAAAAAATATGTTAATAAAAAGTTATTAAAATACTAAGAAACCCTAATAATTCAAGTTTATGGACCTGTTTCATTACAAATTAAATGAAAAATAACAAATTAATCCAATTGTAAAAAAAATTATATATTTGGAATCTATACTGTCTCATCTATAATGGGTTTTATATTAGTCAAAAAATTATGTAAAAAATGTCTTCAGACCTATGCCCAAATTCACCAACTTCTTGTGACATTGCTAGGACCTTCAACTTGCAGGTCAAACCAGGTCAAGGGCCTAGGTTCGGATCCCCAAACATTTTCCCGAAACGAAAAACAAAGCACAAACCCGACTAAAAATTCATATTTTAAAAAACGAGATCCCATTCTAAATGGGAACCTATTTCATAAAAAAATATTTTTTTTAAGCTTTTACGAAATGAGATCCCATTTTGAAAATTTCCAAAAATGGAAACTTTTCAAAACAGGATCCTGTTTTGAAAACATTTTTGGAAAGTTTTCAAAATGGGATTAGTTTTCAAAATGGGGTCTCGCTTTCAAAACTTTCCAAAAATGAGATCCCATTTTTTGATCTTAGGCTCAGGATCCCAAACCTAAATGGGATCTCATTTATTAAAAATCAGGATCCTATTTTTGAAAAGGTTGGATCCCTTGTTTGCAAGTTAATTTCATTATTTTGCCTAATGCAAAAACTTCCACATTTTGTGGACTCATCTTTTTTCTCTTACCCAATAGACTCAGTCTTTGTAGTCGATAAAGAAACTGAATCTTGTTTCTTGCTTAGCCATGAAACCAATCTTCCTTCAGGAAATAATGCACCACCACTTGTACTCTTTCAATCATCTACAGAACCAACCCAATCTACATTAGTGTAAGCACTCAAAGTGAAATTAGTATCCTTAGGATACCACAAGCCATAATTCAGAGTGAATTTTAGATATCTAAATGCCCTTTTCACAACTGTAACATATGTTTCTTTAGGTTCTTGAAATTTGACAACCAAACATACTGTATGCATGATATCCAACCTAGTAGCAGTAAGATATAACAACCCAACAATAATAGATTTGTACATGCTCTGATCAACTTTAGGGGAATCATCATCCTTACTTAGTTTGCATCCAATCACCATAGGGGTATAGACTAGTTTGGAATCATCCATTCCAAACTTCTTTAGCAATTCTTTAACATACTTTGATTGTGAAATGAATATTCGCTTATCAGTTTGATTCACTTTAAGTCCAAGAAAGAAGTTCAAGTCACCAATCATAGACATCTCAAACTCCTTTCGCATCTCCTCTACAAATTTCTTGCACATACCCTCATTTCCTCCAAAGATAATATCATCAACATACACTAATACTATCAAGATTTTGTTTCCTTCAACTTTAAAATAGATATTACTATCTATAGAGCCTTTGGTGAACCTTTGTTGTGTCAAATATCTCTCCAACCTTGCATACCATGCTTTGGGAGCCTGTTTAAGTCCATATAGTGCCTTTTTCAACTTACAGACCATGTTCAGTTTAACTGATAATTGGAATACCTCTGGTTGTTTCATGTACACCTCTTCTTCCAATTCTCCATTTAGGAATGTAGAATTAACATCCATCTGGTATACCTTGAAGTCTTTGTGAGCAAAAAATTCCAAGAAGATGGGTAAGTGCACCAATCTATGACACAATTTTGGCTCTTAAGATGCCACTTTTATTTTTTTTTGAAATCAGCAAAATCTGATTTGCATGAGAAAATGAAGATAGTTTTTCTCAAAATTTCAAGATGCGGCAATAACAAAAGTTGAAGTGATCTGATTCTAGTTTCTAAGGTACTATTTTTTTTTTAACTTAATGAAAATTAAGGGTCTCAAAAAGGGGGGGGCAAAATAGGTCCTTTTTTTATCAAAAAATAGCATAGCGCCTGAGGGCTCCCCCCTTTTTGATTGATTTTTTTTTAGAATTTCAAAAATCCCAATAGTGAGAAATTAGTTAGAACCATGTAGTTTATCCTCATTCTTTTAGATAATTTTTTTAATGAATATATAATATTTTATGAATTTTCAAAGTGGACACATCCTGAAAAGCTAAAATTTGAGCATGCTCCCCCCTAAAGTTTTTGCAAATTAATCAAAAATTGATTCTTTTTTTTCATCATGTGTAGAATGGAGTCTAGTTTCAAAAAATGTAATTTGTTTCACATTTCGATGAACGGGTAAAAATCTATTGTAAAACTAGCACATGTTGGTTTTTGACCAAAAACAAAGGCATTTACAATAGAAGCCATGGATCAAAACCTTAACTAAATAAAAATGAAAAAATAATTATATATTTTGATAGCTAAGAGAGAGGTTAACGCTATCACGGTTTTTTTATAAACTTGCATTGAAATACATGCAAATGATACGGGGAGCACGAACAAAAATATGAGGAAATTTGGCAAATCCTGTCAGTTAACACATCCAAAGTAGGCCATTTGGTGCTCACCAAAATTTCCCCTCTTTGTTCAACAACTTTGATAATGCTTAGAGTGCACAGTTAATGATTGTAGATGGATAGTTGAGGTTTTACCTTTCATACCTTCTCTAACTCATTACCGTAATTGGATAACTCTTTATCCCTCTGAAGTCTCTATCTCTCAGGTCTCACTCCCTCCCATGCAACCTAGACTACTCTCTTAGTCCAATCCCCTCTCTCAGGTCTCTTTCCCTCCCACATAGGTACCTAAATAAATCTATCTCACTCCAACCCCCTTTCTCACTCTCTCTATCTCTCCCTCTTTGGTATTTTTGTCTCTCTCACTCCATCTCCCTCTCTTAGGTTGTTATCTTTTTCTCTTTGTCTCTCTGTCAAGTATCTCTCTCCTACCCCCTCTCCCTCTCTTAGGTCTATCACTCACTCCCTTTATCTCTCTCCCATTCCCTCTCTCTCACTCACTCTATCTCTCTCCCTCTCTCTCACTCTCTCTCACTCTCTCTCACTCTCTCTTAGGTATCTCCACCTGCCCTCTCCCTCTCTCTCTCTCACACACACACCCTATCTCTCTCTCTCTCTCTCACTCTCTCCCACTTTGTCTCTCTCCATCTCTCTTAGGTATCTCCCTCCCATCTCCTCTCCCTCTCTCTCTCTCTCTCAAGTATCTTCATCCTACCCCCTCTCCCTCTCTCTCTTTGTCAGGTCTTCCCCTCCTACCCCCTCTCCCTCTCACAGTCACTCCCTATATCTCTCTTCCACTTCCTCCCTATATCACTCCCTCTACCTCTCCATCTCTCTCAAGTATCTCCCTCCCACCACCTCTCCCCCTCTCTCTCAAGTCCCTCTCTCTCTCATGCCCTCTATCTCTCTCCCTATCCCTCTCTCTCAAGTCTCTCCCTCCCCCTCTATCTCACAAGTCTCTCCCTTCTACCCCCTCTCCCTCTTGCAGGCCTCTCTTTGTCTCTCTCACTCACTCCCTCTATCTCTTTCCCACATCCTCTCTTTCTCTCACTCCCTCTATCTCTCTCCCTCTCTCTTAGATATCTCCCTCCCACCCCATCCCACTCTCTCCCCCCCTCTATCTCAGGTATCTCCCCCCACCCCCTCTCTCTCTATCTCTCTCTCACTCCCTCCATCTCTTTCGAATCCCTCTATTCTGAGTACTCCCTTTCCCCCAAGTACTCCCTCTCCCTCCCACCCCCTCTCCATCTCTCAAGTATCTCTCTCACACTCCTTGGATCTCTCCCATTCCTCTATCTCCCACTCCCTCTCTCTCCTACTCTCTTAGGTCTCTCCTTCCCACCCACCCTCTCCTCTCTCAGGTGTCTCCTTCCCACCCTCTCTCCCTCTCCCTCTCTCTTAGGTTTCTCCCTCCCACCCCTTCTCCCTACCCCTCTCTCTCTCTCAAGATTCTCCCTCCTACTCTCTCTCTCTATGTCTCTCCCACTGCCTCTCTCTCTCACTCCCTCTATCTCTCTCCCACTTTGTCTCTCTCCCTCTCTCTCTCACTCCTTCTATCTCTCCCCCACTTTGTCTCTCTCTCCCACCCTCTCTCCCTCTTTCTCTCTCAAGTATCTCCATCCTACCCCATCTCCCCCTCCTACCCCCTCTCCCTCTCACAATGACTCCCTCTATCTCTCTTCCACTCCCTCCCTCTCTCTCTCCCTCTCTTTCTCCCTCTCCCTCTCCCTCTCCCTCTCTCAAGTATGTCCCTCCCACCACCTCTCCCTTTCTCTCTCTCTCAAGTAGAGGGTTTAGGGATTAAGGGTTAAGGGTAGAGGGTTTATGATTTAGGGATTATGATTTATGGTTTAAGGGTAGAGGGTTTAAGGGTTTATTCTCGTTAAGGGTAGAGGGTGGAGGGTTGAGGGTTGAGGGTAGAGGGTTTAGGATTTAGGGTTTAGCGTTTACGGATTACGGGTTAAGGGTAGAGGGTTTAGTGTTTAGGGATTACGATTTACAGTTTAAGGGTAGATGGTGTAGGGTTCAGAGATAGAGGGGTTGTTGAGTGTAGAGTGTAGAGGGTTAAGGGTAGAGGGTAGAGGGTTTAGGGTTTATAGTTTAATGGTAGATGATTTAAGGGTTTAGGGTTTTACCTGGTTAAGGGTAGAGGGTAGAGCATAGAGGGTATAGGGTATAGGGTATAGGGTTTAGGGATTACTATTTATGGTTTAAGGGTAGATGGTGTAGGGTTGAGATGGTATAGGGGTTGAGGTATTAGGGTTTATGGGTTGAGGGTTGAGGGTTGAGGGATTAAGAGGGCATAGGGGTTTAGGGTTGAGGGATTAAGAGGGTATAGGGGTTGAGGGTTGAGGGATTAAGAGGGTATAGGGGTCGATGGATTAGGGTTTAAGGGTTGATGGTTGAGAGATTAAGAGGGTATAGGGGTTAAAGGACTAGGGTTTTAAGGGTTGATCGTTGAGGGATTAAGAGGGTATAGGCATTGAGGGATTAGGATTTAAGGGTTGAGGGTTGAGGGTTGAGGGTTGAGGGATTAAGAGGGTATGGGGGTTGAGGGATTAGGGTTTAAGGGTTAAGGGTTTAGGGATTACTATTTATGGTTTAAGGGTAGATGGTGTGGGGTTGAGAGGGTATAGGGGTTGAGGGATTAGGGTTTAAGGGTCGAGGGTTGAAGTTTGAGGGATTAAGAGGGTATAGGGTTTGAGGGATTAGGGTTTAAGGGTTGAGGGTTGAGGGATTAGGAGGGTATAGGGGTTGAGTGATTAGGGCTTAAGGGTTGATGTTGAGGGATTAAGAGGGTATAGGGGTTGAGGGATTAGGGTTTAAGGGTTGAGGGTTGAGGGATTAAGAAGGTATAGGGGTTGAGGGATTAGGGTTCAAGGTTTGAGGGTTGAGGGTTGAGGGATTAAGAGAATATGGGGGTTAAGGGTTTAGGGTTAATTGATTAATAGGGTATAGGGGTTGAGGTATTATGGTTTAAGGTTTGAGGGTTGAGGGTTGAGGGATTAAGAGGGTATAGGGGTTGAGGGATTAGGGTTTAAGGGTTGAGGGTTGAGGGTTGAGGGATTAAGAGGGTATGTGGCTTGGGGGATTAGGGTTTAAGGGTTGAGGGTTAAGGATTGAAGAATTAAGATTGTAGAGAGGTTGAGAGATTAGGGTTTAAGGGTTGAGGGTTGAGGGGTTGAGGGATTAGGTTTTAAGGGTTGAGGGTTGAGGGGTTGAGGGATTAAAAGGGTATAGGGGTTGCAGGATTAGGGTTTAAGGGTTGAGGGTTAAGGGTTGAGGGATTAGGGTTTAAGAGTTGAGGGTTGAGGGGTTGAGGCATTAAGAGGGTATAGGGGTTGATGGATTAGGGTTTAAGAGTTGAGGGTTGAGGGATTAAGAGGGTATAGGGGTTGAGGTATTAGGGTTTAAGGTTTCAAGGTTAAGGGTTGCGGGATTGGGTTTAAGGGTTGAGGGTTGAGGGGTTGAGGGATTAAGAGGGTATAGGTGTTGAGGGATAGGGTTTAAGGGTTGAGGAATGAGGGGTTGAGGGATTAAGAGGGTATAGGGGTTGAGGGATTATGGTTTAAGGGTTGAGGGTTGAGGGTTGAGGGATTAGGGTTTAAGGGTTGAGGGTTGAGGGATTAAGAGGGTATAGGGGTTGAGGGATTATGGTTTAATAATTAAGGGTTGAGGGATTAAGAGGGTATAGGGGTTCAGGGATTAGTGTTAAGGGTTAAGGGTTGAGGGTTGAGGGTTTGAGGGATTAAGAGGGTATAGGGGTTGATGGATTAGTATTTAAGGGTTGAGGGTTGAGCGTTAAGGGATTAAGAGGATATAGGGGTTGAGGGATTAGGGTTTAAGGGTTGAGGGTTGAGGGTTGAGGGATTAAGAGGTTATAGGGGTTGAGGGATTATTATTTAAGGGTTGAAGGTTGAGGGTTAAGGGATTAAGAGGATATATGGGGTTGAGGGATTACGGTTTAAGGGTTGAGGGTTGAGGGTTGAGGGATTAAGAGGTTATATGGGTTGAGGGATTAGGGTTTAGGGGTTGAGGGTTGAGGGATTTAGAGGGTATATGGGTTGAGGGATTAGGGTTTAAGGGTTGATGGTTGAGGGATTAAGAGGGTATAGGAGTTGAGGGATTAGGGTTTAAGGGTTGATGGTTGAGGGATTAAGAGGGTATAAGGGTTGAGGGATTAGGGTTTAAGGGTTGAGGGTTGAGGGATTAAGAGGGTATGGGGGTTGAAGGATTAGAGTTTAAGGGTTAAGGGTTGAGGGGTTGAGGGATTAGGGTTTAAGGCTTGAGGGTTGAGGGGTTGAGAGAGTAAAAGGGTATAGGGGTTGAGGGATTAAGATTGTAGAGGGGTTGAGGGATTAGGGTTTAAGGGTTGAAGGTTGAGGGGTTGAGGGATTAAGAGGGTATAGGGTTTGAGGGATTAGGGTTTAATGGTTAAGGGTTTAGGGTTGAGGGATTGAGAGGGTATAGGGGTTGAGGGATTAGGGTTTAAGGGTTGAGGGTTAGGGGTTGAGGGATTACGATTGTAGAGGGGTTGAGGGATTAAGGTTTAAGGGTTGAGGGTTGAGGAATTAGGAGGGTATAAGGGTTGAGGGATTAGGGTTTAAGGGTTGAGGGTTGAGGGTTGAGGGTTGAGGGTAGATGATGCCACATGATGATGCCAGGCCTAGATCTTCAAAGATCCTTCCCAAACATGCATGCCACTCTTTGAAACATTTATAAGATCAAAGTAAATATGGTACTCTCCCATTCCACCTAGTCCTATCCTTAATGCATGGTGGGAATGGAAGATACAAGCAAAATTTAGTCAAAAACTATGCCAAAAGAGATCCAACTCAACCCCCTTTCAAACCATTATAGCCTTGGAGTCTAACAACAAACCTACAAACCGTACCAAGCATAGGATCTGCAATTCTTGCACAAGAAGTCAGAAAACAAAGCAAACTTTTTATTGAATCTTTATTCTTTCCTCATAAACAACCTTGCCTCAACCAAGAGAGGCATATTTCAACTCTAAAAACCTCCCTCCAATGTCCCTTAATTGCATTTTGAATTGGAGGGACGTTGGAAACCAACGTACTCTTATTTAGACCTATAATTGCCTAGTTAAGGAAATTAACACTACACCAAGTACCTGACTAGGTAGAACACTCCAAAGGTGTTAAAGGCTCTTCAAAAAATAGAAAATGACCAAGGTGACTCCCCTCAAATTCCTGGTTGCATCATGGCACCATGATTCATTAGTTGGCCTAGATGCACCAAGGCTAAATGGTGAGGAGACCTAGTACAGACATCAAAACTCAAAACTAAGCTTAAAATATTATTGAAAACATTGAAGATGGTCCTTAGGACCTTATTACATTGAAATCAACCTAAAAAACAAAATAAGATTCATTCAAGCCTCATGGGGGAATTTGGACCCCAAGGTGCCCCTGCAAAACCCCAACTCCCCTAAGCCATGAAAATGGTTCTTACAACATCAATACACACATCTCAACACCCTTGAGTGACCCCACCCAACAGATTCCACTCACAACTCATTAGACTCAGACTTTCTTACACAAAATTAGGCTTGTCACATGAGGATGCCAAGCCTAAGGTAACCAATAAATTACTCCAAACTCCCTTTCATTCTCCAAAACCTCTTCAAACATAAATTACATGGTGAACTCTTCCATTCCACCAAGAACTAAGCCTTGACCAAAAGGGAATAGCAAGTTGTGCGCATTCTTGTGATCAAACCCTAGTTTTTGATGGTTTTTGACCAGTTCCAAAAGAACGGTGATAACTCCCTCTATTCTTTATGGAATTGGACCAAACCACCACCAAAGGGAAGATATCTCACTTCTCTATGAAACCATTTCAGCCTTGCATCTGTATAGACAAGGTACAGGTCGTACCATGGGATCAACAAATTTACACAAAAAATTAGAAAAAAGAGAAGAGTGTGAATAATTCTTATTAGATCTTCTCCAAAAAATGAAAAAAAACCTCCATTCGAGCCTCTCAAGTCCTTAAATATTATTTTAAACCCTTATCTAACAAATCCATGCCCTCAACTAACTAAATACCAACTTTTAAAACAAGTAACAGTTGCATTTCAAATTTGTTTCTTTAAGCAACTTACAAATTTGCAACTTTAGACTCCTCCAACCTAATGACTACAACTAATGACCTCTAAACCCACAAAAATCGCTTGGAAATAGAATTATTACATAAAAAAAACTCCATTCTTGCACACTCATATACAAATACACAAATTTTCCTTTAAAGGCTACAAAGATAACTTCTAGTGCAAGATTGAAATTTTCATATTTTTTATCACTAGACCCAAAAATCATCCTAAAACATACCTAATGGTCTTAATTGACCTTATTCAAGGAAAAGCATGCTAAAAATACCCACAACAACCTATTGACCAACCTATTCACCATCGGATAATCAAATATTGAGGGTGAGGTATAGGCAAGGATTTATTTAAAAACCATACTCCAAAACTTCTCACAACAAACCAAAGCCTGAAACACCTTCAAAAAAGTTTGTAAAAGCTTAAAATTTGAAGAGATATCGCTTCCCCCAAATATTTCTTCAAACCCTAGCACTGAACCACCATTTTCCACTAATAAATGCACCATTTGACATCTATGACATCACCTAAAAACCCTCTATTCGCCTTCCTTGCACACAAAAATTTGCACACATATTTTATAACCCTAAATAAGCCTTTACATTGACTTACAAAAGCATACAATGGGTGAAAGGCTTAATATGACATTTTAATGCACTCAAAACCCTTAAAACAAGGTATACAGACCGACCCTCAGTAATTGGCTTCTAAAATGCAAAATATCACTTGAAATCCAACCAAACCAAAACTAAAACGGATTTAAGTCTACTTCCCACCTAATTCCATCGAAAAGAGAGCACAATCGTTTTGAGCTACGTTCAACCAACTCGATCCCTTAAGGGTCCAAAGTGCAAAAGGGGAGCAATATTTGACAAGGTATTACTTGTAAACTATGGTGATTAAAAAATATTTGTCTTAATCTATGAGATAAAGTTGGGCCCCTCTATAATAACCTCTCTCGGTCTTTGTTATCTTGAAGGCATTTTCCTATGGTGGCGAATTTTCACTTGGGGAAAAAGTTGTCAAATGCAAGTAGTTGAAAGCTGCAAGGTAGTGCAGCTTTTGTTATGTAGCTCATGTGAACAAAAAAAATATTCCAACATGTCTAGGTGGGTAAGTTTATGCTAGGAATGGTCATCTTTCATACCCAAACAAACGAAATCGCTCTGAGCTATGTTCAACCAGATCGATCCCTTAAGGGTCCAAAGTGCAAAATGGTTGCGAACTCCAACATGCTATTAATCAGACACCATGATTCTTAGAAACTTCTCATCTAATCCTACAAGATTGCATTGGGCCCCTCTATAATAAAATCTCTCAATTTTTTCTATCTCGGAGACATTTTCCCATGGTGGCAAATTTTCACTTGAGGAAAAAGTTGTCAAATGCAAGTAGTTGAAAGTTGCAAAGTAGTGCAACTTTCATTTTGTAGCTCATGTGACCAAAAAAACTATTCCAATGCATCTGAATATGTATTTTTACACTAGGCATGGTCCTCTTTCACACTCAAACATGCAGAATCGCTCTGAGATACATTCAACCGGATCGATCCCTTAAGGGTCCAAAGTGCAAAATGGCTGCAAACTTCAGCATGCTATTACCCATATACTATGACTCTTAGAAATATATCATCTAATTCTAAAATATCACATTGGGCCCCTCTACAATAACCTCTCCCAGTTTTTTCTATCTCAGAGGAATTTTCCTGTGGTGACGAATTTTTACTCGGGCAAAAATTTGTCAAATCTAAGTTGCTGAAAGTTACAAAGTGTTGCAACTTTCATTCTACAACTCGTGTGACCAAAAATATTGTTCCAACGCATCTGAGTGGGTATGTTTACACTAGGGATGGTCCTCTTTCGCACCCAAACATGTGAAATCGCTTTGAGCTACGTTCAATCGGATTGATCCCTTAAGGATCCAAAGTGCAAAATGGCTGTGAACTTCAGCATGGTATTACTTGGACACCGTGATGCTTAGAAATTTCTCATATGATCCTATGAAATCACATTAGGATCCTCTACAATGAACTCTCTCAGCTTTTGCTATCTGAGAGACATTTTCTTGTGGTAGCGAATTTTCACTTGGAGAAAAAGTTGTCAAATGCAAGTAGTTGAAAGTTGCTAAGTGGTGCAAATTTCATTTTGCAGCTCATGTGACCAAATGGATTGTTCAAACGCATCTAGGTCGGTACGTTTACACTAGGAATGGTTCTCTTTTGCAACCAAACATGCGAAACCGCTCCAAGGTACATTCAACCGGATCGATCCCTTAAGGGTCCAAAGTGCAAAATGGCAACAAAATTCATCATGCTATTACTCAGACACCATGATATTTAGAAACTTCTCATCTAATCCTACGAGATCATGTTAGGCCCCTCTAGAATAACCTCTCTCGGTTTTTTCTATCTCGTAGACATTGTGCTATGGTGGTGGATTTTCACTTGGGGAAAAAGTTGTGAAATGTAAGTAGTTGAAAGTTGCAAAGTGGTGCAACTTTCATTATGTAGGTCATGTAACCAAACAAATTGTTCCAAAATTTACACTATGCATGGTCCTCATTTGCACCCAAACACATGAAATTATTCTGAGCTATGTTCAACCTGATCGGTCCCTTAAGGGTCCAAAGTGCAAAATGGGTGTGAACTTTAGCATGCTCGTATTTGGACACTGTGATGCTTAGAAACTTCTCGTCTAAGCCTATGAGATCATATTGGGCCCCTCTACAATAACCCCTCTCAGTTTTTTCTATCTCAAAGGCATTTTCCTGTGGTGGTGAATTTTCACTTGCGGAAAAAGTTGTCAAATGCAAGTAGTTGAAAGTTGCAAACTGGTGCAACTTTCGTTCTACAACTTGTGTGACAAAATGAATTGTTCCAACGCATTTGGGTGGGTACGTTTATGCTAGGAATGGTACTTTTTCACACCCAAACACGTGAAATCTCTCTGAGCTACGTTCAATCAGATCGATCTGTTAAGGGTCTAAAGTGCAAAATGGTTGCAAACTTCAACATGCCATTACTCGGACACCATGATGCTTTGAAACTTCTCATCTGATCCGAAAAGATCATGTTGGGCCCCTGTACAATAAAATCTCTCAATTTTCACTATCTCAGAGGTATTTTCCTCTGGTGGTGAATTTTCACTTGGGGAAAAAGTTGTCAAATGCAAGTAGTTGAAAGTTGCAAAGTGGTGCACACTTCATTTTGTAGCTCATGTGACAAAATGAATTCTTACAATGCATTTGGGTGGGTAATTTTATGCTAGGAATGGTCCTCTTTTGCACCCAAACATGTGAAATCACTCTGAGCTATGTTCAACTGGATCGATCCCTTAAGGGTCCAAAGTGGAAAATAGCTGCAAACTTCAGCATGCTCGTATTCAGAAACCATGATGATTATAAAATTCTCATCTAATCCTATGAGATCATGTTGGGATCCTCTACAATAACCTCTCTCATTTTTTTCTATCTCGGAGGAATTTTTTGGTGGTGGCAAATTTTCACTTGGGGAAAAAATTGTCAAATGCAAGTAGTTGAAAGTTGCAAAGTGGTGTAACTTTCGTTCTACAGCTCATGTGACTAAACGGATTGTTCCAATGCATCTGGGTGGGTACATGTATTCTAGGCATGGTCCTCTTTCACACCCAAATACGTGAAATCGCTCTGAGCTACTTTCAATCAGATCGATCCCTTAAGGATCCAAAGTGCAAAATGGTTGTGAACTTCAGCATGCTATTACTCGGACACCGTGACACTCAGAAAATTCTCATCTGATCCTACGAGATCATGTTGGGCCCCTCTACAATAAAATCTCTCATTTTTTGCTATCTCGAAGGAATTTTCCTATGGTGGTGAATTTTCACTTAGGGAAAAAGTTGTCAAATGCAAGTAGTTGAAAGTTGCAAAGTGGTGCAACTTTCGTTCTACAGCTCATGTGACCAAACGGATTGTTCCAACACATCTGAGTGGGTACATTTACACTAGGCATGGTCATCTTTAACACCCAAACATGCGAAATTGCTCTGAGCTACGTTCAATCGGATCGATCCCTTAAGGGTCCAAAGTGCAAAATGGTTGTGAACTTCAGCATGCTCGTATTCAGATACCATGATGCTTTGGAAATTATCATCTAAGCCAAAGAGATCATGTTGGGACCCTCTACAATAAGGTCTCTCTATTTTTTCTAGCTCGAAGGCATTTTCCTATGGTGGCGAATTTTCACTTGGAGAAAAAGTTGTTAGATGCAAGTAGTTGAAAGTTGCAAAGTGGTGCAACTTTTGTTCTACAACTCGTGTGGCCAAAGGGACTATTCCAATGCATCTGGGTGGGTACATTTACGTTAGGCATGGTCCTCTTTCACACTCAAACATGTGAAATCGCTTTGAGCTACATTCAACCGAATCGATCCCTTAAGAGTCTAGAGTGCAAAATCGCTGCGAACTTCAGCTTGCTTGTATTCGGACACCGTGACGCTTAAAAACTTCTTGTCTAAGCCCATGGGATCATGTTGGGCCCCTCTATAATAATGTATCTTTACATTTGCTATCTTAGAGGCCTTTTCCCATGGAGGCGATTTCTCGCTTGGGGAAAAAGTTGTCATATACAAATAGTTGAGTGTGTAAAAATGACTTTATAGCCATTCCACCCATTGTATTCTACTGTAACTTAGTGGAATGGAATAATTAGGGGTAGAGAACATATCTGCATGGTTTCTAAAATAGGGGAGGTGAGTCGAGTGGTTTGGTGTGATGCCCTAGTTGGCAATTTGATGAGTTTTGGTGAAATTCAATGTTTTAAGAGTGGAAATGATTGAAATCCTTTGGGGCAGTAGTTTGTGAGGGACTTTTAAGCATGTTTGATGCATTGGAAATGTGTTATGATTTGTGGGAATATGATTTTCAATAAACCCACCCGTTTTAGGCTTTCAGCCATAGCAGCAAGGCAATGAACTATTTCATAAAATGCTTTGGTAAACATGTACAAAAACTGTGGTAGCATAAACAAGGTAGTGAATTTTTTGAAAAAATGCCTCAAAGAAACATGGTCTCATGGTGATAATGTCATGAAAATCAATAGCTGTGAGGATTTGTGACTTGAGGATTGTGATTAATGATTGAAATGGCATTTAGTGAGATTGCAGGACCTCCCCTACTACATCAATGTTTTAGGGTTGTATCCATAGAAGCAAGGCAATTAACTGTTTGATATAATGCTTTGATAGACATGTATGGAAAATGTGGTAGCATAGAAAAGTTAGTGAACTCTTTGAAAAAATGCCTCAAAAAAATGAGGTCTCATGGTGATGGAATGCCATGACAATCAAAAGCAATTTGATTGTCATGGCATTCTGTCACCATGAGACCACATTTATTTGAGGCATCTTTTGAACTTGTTCACTTCCTTGTCTATGATTTTTCATGGCATTCCATCACCACATTTATTTGATGCATTGTTTCAAATAGTTCACTGCCTTGTCTATGTTATTCCTTACTATTATGCTTTTTATATTTTTTTTGAAGCATCCATAGCTTGTTCAAAATCACTTGTTTTAGGATTTTAGCCATAGCAACAAGGTAGTGAACTGTTTGACAAGATGCTTTGGTAGATATGTATGAAAAATAAAGTAACATAGACAAGGTAGGGAACTATTTGAAAAAATACCTCAAAGAAATTTGGTCTCATAGAATGCCATGATAAGAAAATGCAATTGGCAGCTGCTCCTAGTTATTAGTTATGCAATGTGCAGAAATTGCATAACTTCTTTGGTTGACTTTGTACAAACTATATTGTAATTGAAATTTTGTCATCTATCAGCATCTACTTATTAGTTATGCAAAGTGAAGTAATGCTTTGACTTTGAAAGATGTGCAATGCAATGTAATCAATGATATGAATATAAACTACAAAAATCCATTTTTTACAATTCATTAGTTAAAATATTTATTTTATTTGATCTCTATATCTCTATATGCAGGACCTCCCCTACTGCATCAATGTTTTATGGTTTTATCCATAGAAGCAATGCAATTAATTGTTTGATATAATGCTTTGATAGACATGTATTGAAAATGTGGTAGCATAGAAAAGTTAGTGAACTCTTTGAAAAAATGCCTCAAAAAAATGAGGTCTCATGGTGATGGAATGCCATGACAATCAAAAGAAATTTGATTGTCATGGCATTCTGTCACCATGATACCACATTTATTTGAGGAATCTTTTGAACTTGTTCACTTCCTTGTCTATGATTTTTCATGTCATTCCATCACCACATTTATTTGATGCATTGTTTCAAACAGTTCACTGCCTTGTCTATGTTATTCCTTACTATTATGCTTTTGATATTTTTTTTGAAGCATCCATAGCCTGTTCGAAATCACTTGTTTTAGGATTTTAGCCATAGCGACAAGGCAATGAACTATTTGACAAGATTCTTTGGTACATATGTATGAAAAATAAAGTAACATAGACAAGGCAGGGAACTATTTGAAAAAATACCTCAAAGAAATTTGGTCTCATAGAATGCCAAGATAAGAAAATGCAATTGGCAGCTGCTCCTAGTTATTAGTTATGCAATGTGAAGAAATTGCATAACTGCTTTGGTTGACTTTGTACAAACTATATTGTAATTGAAATTCTGTCATCTATCAGCATCTACTTATTAGTTATGCAAAGTGAAGTAATGCTTTGACTTTGAAAGATGTGCAATGCAATGTAATCAATGATATGAATATAAACTACAAAAATCCATTTTTTACAATTCATTAGTTAAAATATTTATTTTATTTGATCTCTATATGCTATGGAAATACCTTTCAATTTTTAAAAAAAAGTTTTTATCTCTTGTTCTACAAATTTTCCCAATTTTTCACAAACTATTATACTTTTGGTTTGTCAAATTTTTCCCCAAAAGATTTTTGTTGCTATGCATTGGAAGCATGAAGCATACACTTGAATACACACAATATAGGTGAAGTATACATGTGAATAAGTGAAGCATACATGTGAATAAGTGAGGCATGAGTAATTGAAGCATTCCAAAGGATACAAACCACCACGAATAAAGCTTATTTACACAATACGCTTTAGATGGGGCTTATTGAGCATTCGATGGTAATTAATTAAGCATTAGATGTAAAAGGAATCCATGCCTACAACATTACACCATACAACTTACACGATACCCATGATAATATCATTCAAGAATGGCAGTAGCAAAACAAGATTTTCTTTAATCAAAAAGCCGAAAGGCTATACAATAATATATATTGATAAAATTATATATAATATATCCAAAAAAACCATAGAAGCTTGGTACAAAGGAGCCATATGGACATAAAATGTCACGTATATATCGATAGTACAAAACATATGTTCCAAAATGCCACATAGGAATACAACAAACATCACTAATACATAGTCCTTTCCCTCTAGGGGAAGGAAATAGATCTTGTGCTACCTTCGAAATTCGGCTTGATGGAGTGACTGTTGCTTCTCTTGTCTTTCGAACATGCTCTCTAGTCCTCTCTTCACTATGGACCTTCAACTGATACAATAAATATTAAATATGTTAAAACATAGAAATTGAATTGTGGAATGGCATATAACAAAATATATAATCACTTGCCGCATACATATAGTCATCATGCACATTTACAACATCAACACTTCCATGATCTGGAGTGACAACCACTTGTAGCAACCATGAAGATAGAAATTAAACTACATAAAAGTATCATGAAAATTTTCAATAATAGACCATAAAAGAGCCAATATAATGTCAAATCGACTAATCTATTCCATACCTCTCTCAATGGATCAGATATGGCTATTGCTCCAACAATTCCATGGTCCATCATGCCACCAACATCACCGAGACTATCTCTTGTCAAAAAATGTAAATGAAACAATATCTCAGGTATCATGTTGATATAAAGACCAAGAGCGGATAATGGAACATAAGGTGAAATAAGAGAGGGCAATGAGATGTGAATAGAAGGGTGATGCAGAGAGGGGGCTCAAACTCATTCAAAGTGACAACTTGCATTCAAAAGGAATATAACAAGATTAAAATGGCCTATTAGAGTAATCCAAACAATCCTCAAATCTTGACAACAATCGGGAGTCTAACTTCTCACTTTCACCCATGTAACCTAGCAATAGAGAAAACTTAGTTTTTGGCCTTTAACTCCAATGCTTTCCAAAACACTTGACAATAAGAAGGTGGATTTATATACCCATTTCAGATTTATACAACATATCTCTTAACCAAATACAAGTATTTTGGACCAATCCCTTGAAATTAGACCCTCAACGTTGTCCTAGGCCATGAATTAGGCCAGATTTACAAAGAAACATACCTTTAAACTTAACAAAAATGTTTGAAACTTTTGGGAAACATTTCCTATGTCCTCAAACCTATAAAACCACAATCAACCCCCAAGTTTGACACCTCCAACATAGCAAACTCGAAAACCCTCAATTTCATGCCAAGTCAAGAGGGTTTATTCAAAGTCCCACTTGCACAACCTCCCAGACCATTCCATTGACTCAGACATGTATATTTTGACCCCAATATTCTCAAAGGTTGGAAAAACTCCACACTCTCATTGATTTCCACAAACCTTAGACCCAAGGCTCCATCTTCATGTCTTTTTCTTCACAAAACTCATCAAGACAATAGGTTTATCTCCTTAGTTCCTTCTCCACAACTCTAATCATACAACCTACAACCTAATAAGACTCCCTAGGGCTCATTACACTAGTTATAGTAGGTACAGTCAGTGTAAGGGACCTTAAATCATGATTTTGGTTACAAAACCCTCAAACAATGTGTCCTCGGCCTGTCACAGGAAAACAAGGATATCTACCACAAATCAAAATGGATCTCCCTCAAACTTGTTCCAAAAGATTTTTAAGACCTTCCACCACAAATTAAAATGATTTACATGGCACAATCAATCTGTACAGGCTCATACAAGCTTGCAAATGACAAGAAAACTCAAAAATTTGATGAAAAACAAAGATATTCTTATTTCCAATGCTTCAAACTTCAAGCCAACATTACAAAATGAGTTCTCATGTCATTTTAAAGGCTTCTCCTCATCAAACAAATTCCCAACTACCTTACAACTACTTTTTAAACCTCTCATGACCATTGCATTATAAATTTTTTGCATTTATGCAACTCACAAATTTGGCACTTTCAAGTTTTGACTCTTTATATTTTCCTAGAACCTCTTAAACACCTAAACTATTAAAAATAGTTTAATGAGACTTTATTCAACTAATAAATCATGACTTACTCAAGAAAAAATCATCCTATCTACCTTGACACCCCTTTTCAACTTTGACAATTCATTCCACATGAGTTGAAAACCTTACAAGATGAATACACAAGCCCCTCCAAGTTGGTCAATTAGAATAGAATGGTCACATTGGACCTTATTAAGACTCAAGGACTCAACTCAAACATACTAACACACCTTGATAGGATGGACTAGTATAGATTGATGGGATGGGCTAGAATGGGATAACAAAATATAGGGTGGACAATTAAAGGTTAATGGGATGTGATTATTAGGGAATAATACAATGTAGGGTGAGTTAGGAGGTGTCTAGGGTTTGACTATAGTGCATGAAGTGCGAACTTGACTTGTGTGTAGCAATAATAGAGAAGAGTTATCTAGGATGATATAAAGGAACATAGGGTGGAACATAGGGGGTCATGGAACATCTAGGGTGAAATAATAATGGGTACAATAAGATGGGAGTAGAAGGACATAATGAAACATAGCATGGACTAGAAGATATTAGTGGGATGGCCTAGGAGGGGATCATGGAAAATAGGTTGAAATATTAAATTATAATGGTAAGGGATTAGGAAAGGAATAAAGGAAAAAAAATTGAATTAGGAGAACATAATGTGACACGATCAAGGAATACTTTAATGCAATGTTTGTGTGTCTCATCAATTTTTTAGATTTGTATATATGAAAAATTATAAAAACTAGCTAACATAGATTTACAACACCATTAATGAATAAAGGCTACCTAAGTGTATGTTGTTTGAGGATATGAATCGCAAGGTGTGGAAGAAGAAGGTGCACCAGGAAACTGTTTGAAATCCGAAGCATGTTATGAGACAAACATTCAAATATAACATTATACTATTCAAATGCAATAATAATATCTTTAATACTAGTTGCATACCTGTGGACTCATTATCGAGAATGTATAAGGGTCTGTAGGAATAGAGCATGCCTCATGAACAATGTGACCCTAAAATTTTATCATATCAAAATTCTACTAATTTAGTTATTCTTAAATTTCAAAATATAATTTAATAAACAACATTAAAATAACTTGCTAAATTTTACCTAAGTGTCAATGAGGAATGTATCATTCAGAATATCATCTGTGAAATCCATCACCTCTGCAACTGATGTAGGTTATGTAGCTACATCATGAGCATTGTAATAATTGTACATGAAAACAACACCACAAGCCAAAATGGAGGGGTGGATCTCAGGGCCTACACGTCTCCTCCACACTAGGCTCTACTAGAGGACTCAAACACTGTAAAATGGTCTGGGTGAGTGATCCAATCGACTTCATCGTGTCCACCTCTACACTATCCTTAACAATGGAAGTAACAACGATATTCTCCACCATGGGTCTTCCCAAGGCTCTCGGTGCCAATTGTGGATTACGTCGTGCAACAGGTCTATCATGTGTGAATACCCCATCTCTACCCTAAAAGTCTAAGATGTCATAGTTTGGAATTTTATTGAGGACAAACTCGCAATAGAGTTTCCAGAAAAAGTATTATGAAACCTCATGGTTATTGCATGGAGGTTGGTAAAATACCATCCAGCACTACTCCCAATTTTTTTTTTTAATTTACTCATGGTGGCACCAATGGATGGGGAACCTCATGCATGCATGAGACAAAGTTTCATTGGTTTTCGGGTCTATAAATAGGGCATACAAGTCGGCTTTGCTAAGTTTTAGTTTTTTGACATCTACATATGACAAACCACTAGCATAAAATTTTCTCATCTCATGCCTCTTGTTTGACGGGTAAGTGCACCAATCTATGACACAATTTTGGCTCTTAAGATGCCAGTTTTTTTTTTTTCTGAAATCAGCAAAATCTGATTTGCACAAGAAAATGAAGATAGTTATGCTCAAAATTTTAAGATGTGGAAAGAACAAAACTTGAAGTGCTCTGAGTCTAGTTTCTAAGCTACTATTTTTTGAAAGAATTAATGAAGATTAAGTGTCTCAAAGGGCAAAATAGGTCTTGTTTTCATAAAAAAAATAGCATAGCGCCTGAAGGCTCCCCCCTTTTTGATTGACTTTTTTTTTATAATTTCAAAAATCCCAATGGTGAGAAATTAGCTAACACCATTTAGTTTATACTTGTTCTTTCAGATATTTTTTTAATGAATACATAATATTTTATGAATTTTCAAAGTGGACACATCCTGAAAAGCTAAAATTTGAGCATGCTCCCCCCTAAACTTTTTGCAAACTGATCAAAAATTTATTCTTTTTTTTTCATCATGTGTAGAATGGAATCTAGTTTCAAAAAATGTAATTTTTTTCACGTTTTGATGAACGGGTAAAAATCTATCCTAAAACTAGCATATGTTGGTTTTTGACAAAAAAATAAGGCATTTACAATAGAAGCCATGGGTCAAAACCTTAACTAAATGAAAATGAAAAAATAATTATATATATAGATAGCTAAGAGAGAGGTTAACACTATCATGGTTTTTTTATAAACTTGCATTGAAAGACGTGCAAATGAGACAGGGAGCACAAATGGAAATATGAGGAAATTTGGAAAATCTTATCAATTAACATGTCCAAAGCGAGCCATTTGGTGAGTGCAAAATTTGGTGCTCACCAAATGGCCTACTTTGCACATAACCAAAATTTTGCCTCTTTGGTCAAAAAATTTGAAAATGCTTGGAGTGCACAGTTTATGATCGTAGATGGATAATCGAGGTTTTAACTTTCATACCTTCTCTAACTCATTACCGTAACTGGATAACTCTTTATCCCTTTGAAGTCTCTATCTCTTAGGTCTCACTCCCTCCCACATGACCTAGACTACTCTCTCAGTCCAATCCCCTCTCTCAGGTCTCTTTCCCTCCCACATAGGTACCTAAATAAATCAATCTCACTCCAACCCCCTTTCTCACTCTCCCTCTCTCTATCCCTCTTTGGTCCTTTTGTCTCACTCTATCTCCCTCTCAAGTATCTCCCTCCTACCCCCTCTCCCTCTCTTAGGTTTGTCACTCACTCCCTCTATCTCTCTCTGATTCCCTTTGTCTCACTCACTCTATCTCTCTCCCTCTCTCTCACTCTCTCTCGGGTATCTCCATCCCCACTCTCTCTCACACACACACACTCCCTCTCTCTCTTCAACTCCCTCTCTCTCACTCTCTCCCATTATGTCTCTCTCACTCTCTCCCACTTTGTCTCTCTCCCTCTCTCTCGGGTCTCTCCCTCTCTCCCTCTCTCTCTCTAAAGTATCTTCATCCTACCCCCTCTCCCTCTCTCTCTTTGTCATGTCTCCCCCTCCTATCACCTCTCCCTCTCATAGTCACTCCCTCTATCTCTCTTCCACTCCCTCCCTATCTCACTCTCTCTATCTCTCTCCCTCTACCTCTCCATCTCTCTCAAGTATCTCCCTCCCACCACCTCTCCCTCTCTCTCTCATGCCCTCTATCTCTCTCCCACTTTCTCTACCTCTCCCTCTCTCTCAAGTCTCTCCATCCCATCCCCTCTCCCTCCCTCTTTTTCTCTCAAGTCTATCCCTTATACCCCCTCTCCCTCTTTTAGGCCTCTCTTTGTCTCTCTCACTCACTCCCTCTATCTCTCTCCCACATCCTCTCTCTCTCTCACTCCCTCTATCTCTCTTCCTCTCTCTTAGATATCTCCCTTCCACCCCCTCCCACTCTCTCTCTCCCTCTATCTTAGGTATCTCCCCCCACCCCATCTCTCTCTCTCTCTATCTCTCTCTCACTCCCTCCATCTCTCTTGAATCCCTCTATCTCGAGTACTCCCTCTCCCTCCCACCCCCTCTCCATCTCTCAAGTCTCTCTCTCTCTCCTCCCTCTCTCTACTCTCTTAGGTCTCTCCTTCTCACCCCTCTCCCCCACTTTGTCTCCCTCACCCTCTCTCCCTCTCCCTCTCTCTGGGTTTCTCCCCTCACCCCTTCTCTCCCTCTCTCTCTCACTCCCTCTCTCTCTCTCCCACTTTGTCTCTCTCCCTCTCTCTCTCACTCCCTCTATCTCTCTCCCACTTTGTTTCTCTCCCTCTCTCTCTCACTCCATCTATCTCTCTTCCACTTTGTCTCTCTCCCTCTCTCTCAATCCCTCTATCTCTCTCCCATTTTGTCTCTCTCAGGTCTCTCCCTCCCACCCTCTCTCCCTCTTTCTCTCTCTCAAGTGTCTATGTCCTACCCCATTCTCCTCTCTCTCTTTTTCAATTCTCCCCCTCCTACCCCCTCTCCCTCTCACAGTGACTCCCTCTATCTCTCTTCCATTCCCTCCCACTCTCACTCCCTCTCTCTCACTCCCTCTCCCTCTCCCTCTCTCTCAAGTATGTCCCTCCCACCACCTCTCTCTCTCTCAAGTAGAGGGTTTAGGGATTAAGTGTTAAGGGTTGAGGGTTGAGGGATTAAGAAGGTATGGGGGTTAAGGGATTAGGGTATAAGGGTTGAGGGTTGAGGGTTGATGGATTAAGAGGGTATAGGGGTTGAGGGACTAGGATTTAAGGGTTGAGGGATTAGAGTTTAAGGGTTGAGGGCT
This sequence comes from Sequoiadendron giganteum, assembly GCA_007115665.2. NCBI lineage: Eukaryota > Viridiplantae > Streptophyta > Pinopsida > Cupressales > Cupressaceae > Sequoiadendron > Sequoiadendron giganteum. The sequence goes on along the minus strand of CM021100.1, from coordinate 878,176,323 downwards.
GAGGGGTTGAGGGATTAAGAGGGTATAGGGGTTGAGGGATTAGGGTTTAAGGGTTGAGGTTTGAGGGTTGAGGGATTAAGAGGATATAGGGGTTGAGGGATTAGGGTTTAAGGGTTGAGGGTTGAGGGATTAAGAGGGTATGGGGGTTGAGGGATTAGCGTTTAAGGGTTAAGGGTTGAGGGTTGAGGGATTAAGAGGGTATAGGGGTTGAGGGATTAGGGTTTAAGTGTTGAGGGTTGAGGGGTTGGGGGATTAGGAGGGTATAGGGGTTGAGGGATTAGGTTTTAAGGGTTGAAGGTTGAGGGTTGAGGGATTAAGAGGGTATGGGTATGTGCAACATCATCATGGAAAAAATAGGCCCTTAAGTGGCAATGAAAATTTAGAAAATCAGAGTTAGGCAATTTGACGTAAAACTTTGAATAAGTTATCTATATTATTTCAAAAATATGTAACAATAGAATATGTAGAAAATTGAATGTAGTTTATAAAATACTAGGTTTATTTTAAAATATATATATATATATATATATATTTGGTGAAAATTTGAAATTTCAATGCAGTGGTACTTAAATTTCAGGGAAAAAATAAGAAGTAGGTGTCTGTTTGACCACCCTAACTGCAATGAAATGATGATATTTTTTTATAATATTTTAGATATAAGTAGAGGACTCATGTCCCGATGTGATGCATATTTTTTTGTAATTTTTTTCGAAGTAAATAATTAATTATGAATTTTTTATTATAAATTTTAAAAAATATTAAAACTTGTATGTCTGACCACCTTAACTTGGTCAAAACTTCATGAAATTCATTTTTTTTTTTTTAATCCTATATTATGTGAAGCATAGAATGTGACGCATGTTTTAGATTCAAAAAATGTGATACCATTTGAAATCTATAGATTTTTTTCAATCAACCTATCAATCAGGACTTTAGTCGTAATTCAAATAGAAAATGAATAATAATTATTTATTAAATTCAAAGTAAAGCATAATTTATATTGGTGGAAATTTGAGAATATCCTTTGAAAACTATTTTAATTTCATCAATTTTCGGTAAAAAAAAAGTCGACAACCACATGGACCATCATATCACTTACATATCGCCACTTTTTGGCTCATCATGGTCCTGCACATACCCATATAGGGGTTGAGGGATTAGGTTTTAAGGGTTGAGGGTTGAGGGTTGAGGGATTAAGAGGGTATGGGGGTTGACGGATCAGGGTTTAAGGCTTAAGGGTTGATGGTTGAGGGATGAAGAGGGTATAGGGGTTGATGGATTATGGTTTAAGGGTAGAGAGTAGAGGGGTTGAGTGATTAATGAGGGTATAGGGGTTGAGGGATTAGGGTTTAAGGGTAGAGGGTAGAGGGGTTGAGGCATTAAGATTGTAGAGGGGTTGAGGGATTAGGGTTCTAGGATTGTGGGTTGAGGTTTAAGGGTTGATGGATTAATATTGTAGAGGGGTTGACGGATTAGGGTTTAAGGGTTGAGGGTTGAGGGATTAAGAGGGTATGGGGGTTGAGGGATTAGGGTTTAAGGGTTAAGGGTTAATGGTATAGGGTTTACAGTTTAAGGGTCCCACTCCCTCTCTCTCCCACTCCCTCTCTCTCCCATTCCCTCTCTTAGGTCTTTCCCCCCACCATAACTGAATAAATTATTTCCCTCTCAAGTCTCTCTCTCGGGTCTCGCTACCTAGACTAATTTGTGTCACTCCAATGCCCACTCTCACAATCCCTCTCTATCAGGCCTCACTTACCTCCCACCCTCCTCTCTTAGGTCTCTCCTTCCCACCCCCTCTCATTCTCTCTGAGGTGTCTCCCTCCCACCCTCTCTCTCTTTCTTAGGTTTCTCCCTCCTACCCCTTCTCCCTCCCCCTCTCTCTCTCTCTCAAGTCTCTCCATCCTAGCCCCCTTCTCTCTCTCTCCCACTCCCTCTCTCTCTCTCTCTCCCACTTTGTCTCTCTCCCTCTCTCTTAGGTTTCTCCTTTTCATGTTTGGCGGTTGCCAAATGTGTTTTACCGTGAAATGGTAAAATAGGGGTTGACCCCATGATTCGGACCCACATTCTCCTGTATTTGTCTGGTTCAGTGCTTTATTTGAGTCAGAAACTCCTTTTTTTATTCATTTGACTTCATATTCTACCAATCTATGGTTGATCCATCACCTTTTACCACCAATCTGCATGGTAGACAATGTAGAAGAAGACATTTTACATTATCTGAGGTAATATATTCAGTTTGGTAATATTGAAATGTTTATATTTAGTATATTTGTTTGTTTTTGACAATATAAATTAAATTTTTTTAATGATTTTATTAATCATATCAATTGGACATAGAATTCAACATTGAATTAGATGGGATTTGCATTAAAAAGTTCATTTTTTTGAGTTTGAAGAACAAAAAAATGAAAAAATGTCATTTACTTAACATAAATATACTTATGAATTCTATTTGCATTGCTTATAGTAGTCCATTTCTAGCATGGCTAGTGGAACTCACTCTATTTCATTTTATTTTCAACTAATTTGGAAAACCTAATAGCTTTCATCAATGTTAATGCAAGTGTCCATTAATTTTTTGTTCCATAAAAAATTCACCTTCATCACATGTGCTTAGATAAATTCAAGTGAGTTGACAAAGTTGTTAATGCAAGTTTCCATTCATTCATACCATTTATCTTTCTAATAAATAAAAAAATGGGAAATTTTGTGCAATTGAGAATGCTTATTGTCTATCTAAGTTACCTCATTGCCAAAGAAATAGTGAAAATTTTTAAGGTATAGCATCACAACCCCTTCTTTGAATTCATATTCTTCATGACTTCGTTGACAATAAAAAATTTGGTTTTGAGAACAATAAACACAAGATTCTCTAGTTTTCATTTAGGCGGAAACAACTTATACCCTAGGTTTGTGATGCAGAGTAGGGAGACAAATCCTTCAACAATCATAATTAGATCAGTTTCAAACAATCTTCAATCTCAAAAACCTCAATTCAATGCTAAACTAACCAATTCACATTCACTTCCTTGTAGCATTCACAACAGAGAAAATTGTTCATATCTTATCATACCTTAGTCACTGGAACCCTCTCTAATGCATCTAAACACTTAACCCTTGCTTTAGACCTTTCTATTCTTGAAACACGGAGGGTTTATTCAAAATCAACGTTCCAGGCCTCTGGTGTAGGAGCACCTTGTAAGCTCAATTTTGTCAAAAAGGTCATCTTTAGTGAGCATGGTGAAATTATAGGATTTTAGTTAATGTTGAGTATATTATGTTCAGTAAGGTCAATTAGACCATTTTATAATGTATTTGGAGCTAAGGGAGTTCAGTTGTATCATAGCTTGCAATTTGGCTAAATGTGGTTAGAAAAGTTGCTAAAAGATGCAAAAGTTGCAAAGTTGGAGGGAGTTGGAATGAAATCAAAATATGTATAATAACCTTCAATGCCTCGAAGGAGATATTGTTGGTTGATTTGTACCCCATTTTTTTTATCAAGAAGAATTTTATTTTCTAGAAATTTACTAGTTTCTCTCACTTTTCTTGTTGCTATACGACTTGTACGGACTCTAAGATGATATGAAACTAGTTGGATGTTGTAGATTAATCAATTAGATTTCATTTTCACCTATTTAGAGGTTTGTATAGCGAAAGCTATATTGTTTTTACTGATGCTACCTACTTTCACAGTGTTTTTGGATTGAAGGGTTTCATTATGTAATTCAACCCATTACACTTTTTCTGCCTATTGTAACTTGTGTAATGGGTCCTCTAACTTTTAAAATACATGCCTAACCTATTTAGAATGTTGTGGGGTCAAGGTTGGGTGTTTGGGATGATGTTCTAGGACTGTAGTAGGGTCTTTTAATGGTGAAAATTAAGGCTTCAAGTGGTGTTTTGAAAAAATGTGGGAAGGATTGTCAATGTAATGTATTATTCACCATGTGCAGGGTCTGGTAAGTGTGTTTGGTTCTTTGTATGGGTCTAGCAGGTCCGGGAGATAGCATTTTCATTAAAACCCCAAGTAATTTGCTTGAAATTGAGGGTTTGGTGTATTAGGGGTCTAGAGGTCTTGGACTTGGAAACAAATTAGGAAATTGGAGGATTTGACACATAAAATACTATTTTTTGAGGATTTTGAGTGAATATGTAGTGTTTAAAAGGTACTCTCTTTGTAAATTAGGCCAATTGAATAGCCTTTTCCAAGGTGGGTCTATTGAAAGTCAATTTTGGTCCAAAGGAGTTGATGTTGGGATTTACCTATGTTTTATAACTTGCAAATGGGTATCTTAATCATCCCCGAGTTTGTCAAGTGTTTTGGAAAATATTGGTGAAAAGGCCCTTAAACCGGGTTACCTATGCTACAAGGGAAAGCTTGGTAGAAGTTGGGATTTTTAGTTGAACATCTGATTTTGCTTTGGAATCTGATTGATTCTCATTGATTTGGTGTATTGAATGGTTTCCACCCCTCTCTACATCAAAAATGGTGTTTCTTGGTAATTTAAGTGACCAAGTTGTGTGTAAGTCTATTAAGAGCCTTCCTCTAAATCTTTGAACAAGTTCATTATGGATCCCTACATGTACTGCATCAACCTCTAGCTACTTTGCCAACTCTTCAAACACACTCAAAATCCCTACTCTAATATCTAACCCTAAAAACATCTAACTCCATCATGTATGAAAAATATTGTGTAACATAGACATGTTTGATAATTCCAAACAGCTTGCTGCCTTCTTTCATAAAATGCTTTTGGGTGATCCCACAATAGTGGTTTACAATATTTGGCCAAACTGGACACTAAAATTATTATTTTTAACTAAATCTTCACATTTGGGCACCTATAGCGGCTAAACTGTGAGGAATTTGGAGATGATGTAAACTAGGGTCTTGTTACATTTTGTCTATAGATTCTAAAAATATTTTTTTCAATTTCTTTGGAATCAGATTGCACTTCTTTTTCCATCTCCCATGAAAACTGGTTTTTTTCATAAAACAACATTTTTAAAAAGTGAGGCTCACCATATACAACATAAATTTTTTTGTATGAAGGATAAAATTCTAATTTTTTCAAATTTAGATTTGTAACTATGATATCTAGCAGTTTCGTTTGGTCTCATAGTTTTTTATTGAATATCTTTTCCTTAATCAACTTTTGAAGTCAAACCAATTGCAATTCAGACATAGGCAGACTGTATACAACATAACTTTTTTTGTATGTATCGAAATTCATTTTCTATTTTCTTAATGTATCAAAGACATCAATACCCAGCACAAACATATTTTAAAAAAAATTATTTTGATAATCTGCTATTTTTCCACATGTGCAAAACAAAGAGCTTGATTTTCGGTGAAAAACCTATGTTTAATAAAACTAAAAAAACACATACATAATAAAACCAAAACATATTACAATTATATTTGTTGGATAGCTTGTTTTGAGGACTACCTGATTCTAGATGGGTTTGTGAAGATTCCTCCATTTTCATCCTGAACCCGAGCTCCGAAGTGCCAAATTTTAGGTTTTTTTGTGTCTCAAATGGGGGATGAGGAATAAGGGGGGTTCGTACGAACCCATAGGGGTTCAAGCGAACCTCTAGGGGTTCAATCGAACCAGGGTTTGAGTGAACCAGGGTTTGAGTGAACCATGGTTCGAGTGAACCCCTTCAAAGAGGTTCTCTCGAACCCCTTTCCTATGCATTTTTTTGTTTTTTTTGGCGGCCAAGATTCAAAAGTCGCTCAAACCCTGGTTCAAGCGAACCCCTTATTAGTTCAATCAAACCAGTAGGTTCGTACGAACCCCCAAAATCACTTTTTTTTCCCTGGGGTCATTTTTTGTGAGTTTTCCTTCCTCACCTGAATTGTAAACCACTATTGTGGCTTCACCCTTTGGTGTGTTTCATATTTAATGCAATGTAATCAATGATATCAATATTTTCATAAAATGCATTACTTACTTTTGTTCTATTTGTGTTTGCGAACATGTAGCATTCAAGGTCATGCCGAGGAAATGACCGAAGCCTCTAACATCAAAAAAATGTGAAGTTAAAAATGCAAGGAGAAGAGAATAAAAAAATGTAGCTCATGAAGCAAAGGAATTGCAGCCCATACAACCAAAAATTCCTCTACAATCTAAGAGAGATGTCAAATTGGAAAAACAAAGTGAATGAATGAGGAATGTTCATGGAAGGACAGGAATGGATACCAAAGTTGGGGGCACATTATCAACCATAGGTGAAGCTCAATGCACATCTCCAATTGAAGACACATCGACAACAACATGTGGTTTTCCAGGTACATCAGAAATCACATCTCCAATTGAAGACACACCATCAACAACATTGCATTTTTAAAGTACATCAGAAAACACATCTCTATTTGAAGGCACTCCACAAATGACATCTCAAGCTGGAGGTAAAACATCGTTTACATGTCAATCTCAAGGTATGTCATCAATTGCACCTCCAATTCAAGGTACATGATCTATCCCCGATGTTGTTGACCTTCCCAATATTGACACAAATTTACATTTGAGAACTCCTCCTAGAATTTTGCATAGAAAACCTACATTTTTAATTGATATTGATTCCAATGTTTTGAAATGGATGCCTAATAAGATTCCAAAACGTACATGTCATAGATATGCATAGAGGATATGGATTTTGTTTTTTTCAAAGCTAAGTGAGGGTGGAAGATGTCAACTATTTGTTGAAATGATGAGGCAACTCAAATTTAGGCCCACTATGAAGGCTCTTGGGCTAAGAGTTCTGAATAACTCAAGTGAAAATTCCATTGAAAAGAACTTGATGAGTGCATACGAGAGCGTGGGTTCCACCTCATGCACAAAGGATAGTTGTGCCACACGACTTGTGATGACAACAACATTGTTAAGCAATCAAAGAAGGAACAAGGTGAACCTTACAAAGGAAAGTAATTCTTTGAAAATGAGTAGATCATCTCTAATGAGAGCCAAAGGAAGGCGTGAAAGAGTGGAGGATCCAAATAGCAATGAGTTATGGGAATTCCCGGGTATAGTGCCACAGAAAGACACAAGAATTGCTCAAGGCTTGAGATCTTTAATTGTGAATTATTGGAAGGATAACACAAGGACCTCTCCTAATCAAAGAGATTTTTTAAGAAGGAGAATTGGTAGTAAAACCCATGAGCCACATCCAATGCATTATTTGGATACCACTCAAACCCAATTTTTTGCTGATTTTGTACAAAAGTTTCCTGAAATTAAAATATGTCAAAGGTATTTTGAAATGCTAAAGCCTTTTTATGTCAAAAAAAATCACACACGCACTAATTGTTGTTGTAGGGTTCATATTGAGTTTTCTAATCATTGTGATTTTTATTGACGTATATGTGTAGATATGCATACTGACAATTTTTTGCAGGAATGTAACATAATGCCTCCACCTAAATCGTCAAGGAAAGTTTTGTCTTCCATTTTATGTGGAAGAGAGGATGGTCAATTTTTTTACAAAAAATCATGTTTTGATGGCACATGTGATCATTGTGGTGGCATGCAACATTTTCCAATTTTCCAACACACGGCTAGTACACACACAATTGGAGACAAAATTATGGAATTTGGAAAATATAAGATAGTGGCATACAGTCTAAAAGATGGGAAAGAAGCAAAGAAGTGTGAATTGGTCAGTGATAAGATTCCAATGTATCAGTTTATGGGAATTTTCCATGATTAGGTGGTCTATGATTATGCAAGGCATACACACAGAGCACAATGGTTGGAATCATAGTTCAAGTTATGCAAGGACACATTTCCACTTCATCATATCGTTTCAATTGTCGACTTCGCTGAGAACTACACACTACAGCCACAAAACAAGGTGCAATCACAGTACTACAACTCCATGCAAGTTTCTATATTTGTGCATATAGCATTCATTCATGCAAATGATAGTACAAAGGAAAATAGGAAAGTCTTGAGGGAGTATCACTTTTACATTAGTGATGATCACACATATTCTATAGAGTTTGTGCAAGGTTCCTTTCATATGTTCTATGCTGATATGGCTAGCAAGGGCATATCATTTAGTCAGCATATCATATGGTCAGATAATTGTACATCGCAATTCAAGAATGCTAGAATGTTTTACTGGTTGAGCAGGATGCATAGGATTAGTGGTGTTTAGCATATGTGGAACTCAGAGGTCGGGCATGGAAAGGGGGAGCATGATGGAGTAGGTGCATGTATCAGAAGAGCCCTAGCACAAGAAGAGTTAAAGTACACAAATAGTGTAAAGTTGATAGATGCAAGAACAACTGTCCAGTGATGCAATGGTGCAATGGGTCCAGGTAGTGAAGGTAACTCTTTAGTTCATAGATTTTTTCATTTAGTAGATGATACTAAAATTGAAAAATATGAGGATTTTTGTTAACAGGATCGAGCGAGCTACACTCTTTTAGAAGCTCCAATGTAGGTACATGGACTATCCATACAAGGAAGATGGCATGCTTTTTTTATGCATGTACACTTCAATCATGGAATGATTGCGAGTCAACAAACTGGGTTGATGAATGGTCTATAAGAAGTCTAACCCCACTTGACACTTATCAGCTCCCGGTGGCTCTACAAATCATAGAGATGCAATCATCCATTGACTTTGATCATGTATCGGACCTACTAGAACTAGGTAATATATCTTACTTACAAGTTTTATTATGTTTCTCAGTAAATACATCTAACAAGATGAATGTTTATGTGGTGATTGCAGATGAAGACAATAAAGAGGGTACAAATTATTACCTGTGTCATTGTATCGAGGCCAAAAATAAATTGGAGTCCCCAGTTATAGATGAAGAAAATATAGAATATCCTACATTTTCGGTGGTTGTTACTAGAACATGGCTTTGAAGGTATCCAATTAAGAATGTCGCAGTTTGGTTGTTTGAGGACTTCAACACGCATCAAAAAATTCTTCACTACTCGAACCTTATCATCGCCACCAATGTTCATTTGATCAAATATAAGGGCAGACCTACAAACAAGAACTTGTGGAAAGTGCATGAGTCTGACCACGAGGAAATAATTGACACAATAAAGAGTAGAGTAGACCCGAATGGTTCCCTGGATTGATTTGTAAGTATGCACATTGAATTTGTAAATTCATTTTATTGGTCACTCTTTTGGACCAACACCTTGCAATCAGGATTTTTCACCATTAGTGTTTGATGTCATATGTATTTATGACTATCATTGATCCTTTTCTAATTGTGACTATAGGTAATACTGAAGTTTTTCAAAGTATATAAGAAAAGAACTACATCGGTTGGTGGTGCAAGTGTTCAGTGGTATGAGAAACATCAGTTGCTGGTGCATTTTCTCGTTGTCAATCTTATCTTTCTTTTCCATCTCATAGATTTATCAGATTCTTATATGCTACATGTTTTATGTTAAGCCTCTCAGTGATATATTTGAAATTTATACGTAGGATCATTGAGAGATGATAAAGTAGCGAAGGGGGAAATCACCATTGTAGGACCTTCAATCAACCTCCTTATCTAGCATGCATGAAGGTGATAGTAGGTATTATCAATTGTATGACTGAAATTATTTAGTTATTGCTCTTTTAATGATTTTTATGTGAGTCTATGTCTAAGATTGAGAGGATTTTGCAGGTATTTTGTGGGCCAAATTCATATGATACTACACAATCACAAAGAGGATACTACCCATGTGTTTCATAGGGAGCAGCGGATGTACATGTTTTGAACCATTTTGGAATGCAAATAACTAGGCTAGCTGAGGTGGAATGGAGAAATGAAACTGGGCAGCAACTCCTTTTGTTTCTTCTCAAGTACAATATATTTCATGATCTGTGTTGCAAATGGGAGGATTATTTCCCTGCATGTATTGATACAAGTATTGAAAAATGGGAAGATTTTCAAGATGTTCTTCCATCACTATTGTAATATTTGTCATTGACTTAGTGTATTTTTTTATATACAAAAATTATGAGAAATTAATACATGCAAATGTGTATATTCCTTAATTTATGCCTCAATTAAATGTGTATATTACATTTAAAATTAGTTGTAATGCTTCATGGTTTATATTTAAAGTTGTATTCAAGGAACAACATGTGGATTTATGAGTAAGAATGAAATAATGTCTAATATAATTGTAGAAAGGCATATTTATTGCCCCTACTAATGTAGAGGTGGTGGTAACCCACGACACAAATTGACACTTCTCTCAAATATGCCAAGCAAGACATCAAATTTCATATAAATCAACCTTGTAAAATAGCATCAAACTCAACAAGGACCTTACAGAGGTTGTCAAAATTCAAGCAATGGTAATTAAATCAACTTTGCACAATCCCCAAGGCAGATTCATTGAATTCCTCAAAATTCACCTTTTGTCAATCCTACCGAATTGGCAAGCTAGTGAGCTCATTGGCTTGCCAAATATGTAAGGTTGACAAGGTAGGGGTAGTGTATGCCTCATATAAATTGATGCAACCTAGGTCATCTCTAACATACCTCAATTCCACCTAAGACTCCTTTGGAGCAACTTGCTAAAAACTTGAAAACAACGTTGTCCAACCTCACTTTTTCATGTAAAAACACCCCAAATGCCACCTAGGGCATCACCAAAAATCGGTATGCGCACCTCCTGATGTAGAATGGATCAACGAAGATGTGATTTGACACAACTTCTCTCAAATATTCCCAATACGACATCAAAATTCACTTGACTCAACAAGGTACCTCAACTTCCCAACCATGGACTCTTCAAAACAACATTAGGCCTTAACTTCCTTGTAGCCCTATCAACTAGGATAGTCAACAAAAAAATTGGTTGGAGGCAAGAACTAGACATCAATTGACACAGGTTTTAGACCCCTTATGCAGGCCTCTTCAAACCCCTAAGACCTTAGGGTATGACATTCAACAAAACAACTACTGTGGACCAATCTACAATGCCACAAGGGGACCTAATGAGGTTGTTCCAAACAAGAACCATGATGCAGAGTGGATCAACCAAATAGGAGAGATGACACAAATTCTCTCAAATATTCCCACTTGGACATCAATTCACCAAATTGACAATAGGGTAACCTTGCCACCTGACATTGGATTTTGGTCAATCAGACTAAGACAGAGGTTTGGACCAGATTTGTTACCCCAGAACATGTTTCTCCTACCCACTCTAGGACATAACATCATAACTTGCACCTAAGGAATTCCATTTTCTCATCGCTCTATCCTTTAGGCCTCTTTTACCCTTAACCCTTGTAGCACTGCCCGGTAGGATAGTCAAGAAAAAAACCACATACAAGCCTGTACCAGACCCAAACCACTAAATTTGGACAACAAATGGATGCCCCTACAAAGTCTCAAAGCCTCCCTTCTTGATGACCAAAGGTAAAGTCACAACAAGCCAAAAGGTAATGCTACAAGGTAGACCTAATAGGCTGCTCAACTAACTAAATACCAACTTTTAAAACAAGTAACCATTGCATTTCAAATTTGTTGCTTTAAGCAACTTACAAATTTGCAACTTTAGACTCCTCCAACCTAATGAATACAACTAATGACCTCTAGACCCACACAAATGGCTTGGAAATAGCTTTATTACATCAACAAAACTCCATTCTTGCACACTCATATACAAATACACAAATTTGCCTTCAAAGGCTACAAAGACAACTTCTAGTGCAAGATTGAAATTTTCACATTTTTGATCAGTAGAACGAAAACTCATCCTAAAACATACCTAATGGTCTTAATTGACCTTATTCAAGGCAAAGCATGCTCAAAATACCCACAACAACCTATTGACCGACCTATTGACCATCAGATAACCAAATATTGAGGGTGAGGTGTAGGGAAGCGTTTATTGAAAAACCATACTCCAAACCTTCCCACAACCTAACAAAGCCTGAAACACCTTAAAAAATGTTTGCACAAGCTTAAAAGTTCAAGAGATATCACTACCCCCAAAGATTTCTTCAAACCCTAGCACTAAACCACCATTTTCCACTAAAAAAATGCACCATTCGACATCTACGACCACCAAAAAACCCTCTATTCGCCTCCCTTGCACACAAAACTTTGCACAGATGTTTTATAACCCTAAATAAGCCTTCTGATTGAGTTATAGAAGCATACAGTGGGTGGAAGACTTAATATGACATTTTAATGCACTTAAAACCCTTAAAACAGGGTATACAGACCGACCCTCAATAATTGGCTTCTAAAATGCACAAAATCACTTGAAATCAAACCAAACTAAAACTAAAATGGAGTTAACTCTATTTCCCACGTAATTCCATCAAAAAGAGAGCACAATCGCTCTGAGATATGTTCAACCAACCCGATACCTTAAGGGTCCAAAATGCAAAAAATACAACAATCTTTGACAAGTTATTACTTGTAAACCATGGAGATTACAAAATATTTATCTAAACCTATGAGATCATGTTGGGCCCCTCTAAAATAACCTCTCTTGGTTTTTGCTATCTCAAAGGCATTTTCCTATGGTGGCAAATTTTCAGTTGAGGAAAAAGTTGTCAAATGCAAGTAGTTGAAAGTTACAAAGTGGTGAAACTTTTGTTCTATAGCTCATGTGACCAAATGGATTGATCCAACACATCCAAGTGGATAATTTTATGCTAGGAATGGTCCTCTTTCACACCCAAACATGCAAAATCGCTCTGAGCTACGTTCAACTGGATCAATCCCTTAAGGGTCCAAAGTGCAAAATGGCTGCAAACTTTAGTATGCTAGTATTCATACACCGTGAAGCTTAGAAACTTATCGTCTGAGCCTATGGGATTAAACTGAGACCCTCTATAATAACCTCTCTCAATTTTTTTTATTTCGGAGTCATTTTCCTGTGATGGAGAATTTTCACTTAGGGAAAAAGTTGACAAATGCAAGTAGTTGAAAGTTGCAAAGTGGTGCAATGTTTGTTCTGCAGCTCGTGTGACCAAATGAACTATTCCAACATGTCTAAATAAGTATATTTACACTAGCAATGGTCTTCTTTCGCACCCAAACATGTAGAATCACTCTGAGCTACGTTCAACCAGATCGATCCCTTAAGGGTCCAAAGTGCAAAATGGCTATGAACTTCAGCATGCTATTACTTGGACACTGTGATGCTTAGAAAATTCTCATCTAATCCTACGAGATCATGTTGGGCCCATCTACAATAACCTCTCTCATGTTTTTCTATCTCAGAGACATTTGCCTGTGGTGGTGAATTTTCACTTGGGGAAAAAGTTGTCAAATGCAAGTAGTTGAAAGTTGCAAAGTGGTGCAACTTTCATTCTACAGCTCGTGTGACCAAAATAACTGTTCCAATGTGTCTGAAGAGGTATCTTTACAGTAGGCATGGTCATCTTTTGCAGCCAAACATGTCGAATCGCTCTGAGCTACGTTCAACCAGATCGATCACTTAAGGGTCCAAAGTGCAAAATGGCTGCAAACTTCAGCATGCTATTACTTAGACACTGTGATGCTTAGAAACTTCTCGTCTAATCCTAAAAGATCATGTTGAAACCATCTACAATAACCTCTCTCATTTTTTGCTATCTCGGAGGCATTTTCAGTGGTGGCAAATTTTCACTTGGGGAAAAAGTTGTCAAATGCAAGTAGTTAAAAGTTGCAAAGTTGTGCAACTTTCATTATGTAGCTCATGTGACCAAAAAACCTATTCCAACACATCCGAATAGGTATGTTTACGCTAGGCATGGTCCTCCTTCACACCCAAACATGCAGAATTGCTCAGAGCTACGTTCAATCGAATCGATCCCTTAAGGGTCCAAAGTGCAAAATGGGTGCAAACTTCAACATACTATTACTCAGACACCGTGATGCTTAAATTTTTTTTGTCTAATCCTACGATATTTTGTTGGGCCCCTCTACAATAACCTCTCTCAGTTTTTGCTATCTCAGAGGCCTTTTCCCGTAGTGGTGAATTTTCACTTGCGGAAAAAGTTGTCAAATGCAAGTAGTTGAAAGTTCCAAAGTAACCTGCAACTTTTGTTCTATAGCTCGTCTGACCAAACGAATTGTTCTAACGCATCTGAATAGGTATGTTTATGCTATGAATAGTCCTCTTTTGCACCCAAACATGCGAAATTGCTCTGAGCTTCGTTCAACCAGATCAATCCCTTAAGGGTCCAAAGTGCAAAATGGCGGCAAACTTCAACATGTTATTACTCGGACACTATGATGCTTAGAAAATTCTTGTTTTATTCTAAAGGATCGTGTTTGGACCACCTACAATAACCTTTCTCATTTTTTTCTATCTCAAACGCATTTTCTTGTGGTGGTGAATTTTCACTTGGAGAAAAAGTTGTCAAATGCAAGTAGTTGAAAGTTGCAAAGTGGTGCAACTTTCGTTTTGCAGCTCATGTGACCAAATGAACTATTCAAACACATATGAATAAGTATTCTTATGCTAGACATGGTCCTCTTTTACACCCAAACATGCGGAATCGCTCCGAGCTACGCTCAACCAGATCAATCCCTTAAGGATACAAAGTGCAAAATGGCTGCGAACTTTAGCATGATATTACTCGGACACCGTAACACTTATAAACTTCTCATCTAATCTTATGAGATAATGTTGGGTCCTTCTACAATAACCTCTCTCAGTTTTCACTATATCAGAGGCCTTTTCCGGTGGTGGCAAATTTTCACTTGAGGAAAAAGTTGTCAAATGTAAGTAGTTGAAAGTTGCATAGTGGTGCAAGTTTCGTTTTGCATCTCATGTGACCAAATGAACTGTTCCAACATGTCTAAATAGGTATTTTTATGCTAGGAATGGTCCTCTTTCATGCTCGAATATGTAGAATCACTTCGAGCTACGTTCAACTGGATCGATCCCTTAAGGGTCCAAAGTGCAAATGTCTGCAAAATTCAGCATGCTATTACTTGGACACCGTGATGCCTAGAAACTTCTCGTCTGATTCTATGAGATTATGTTGGGCCCCTCTACATAACCTCTCTTTTTTTTCACTATCTCGGAGGCCTTTTCCTTTGGTGGCGAATTTTCACTTGGGGAAAAAGTTGTCAAATGCAAGTAGTTGAAAGTTGCAAAGTGGTGCAACTTTCATTCTGCAGCTCTTGTGACCAAAAAAACTATTCCAACACGTCCGAAGAGGTTTTTCTACACTAGTAATGGTTCTCTTTCACACCCAAACATGCAGAATCACTCTGAGCTACGCTCAACCAGATCGATCCCTTAAGGGTCCAAAGTGCAAAATGGCTGCGAACTTTAGCATGCTATTACTCGGACACCATGATGCTTAAAAACTTCTCATTTAATCCTACAAGATCATGTTGGGACCGTCTACAATAACCTCTCTCAGTTTTTGCTATCTCAGAGGAATTTTCCTATGGTGTTGAATTTTCACGTGAGGAAAAAGTTGTCAAATGCAAGTAGTTGAAAGTTGCAAAGTGGTGGAAATTTCATTTTGTAGCTCATGTGACCAAACGGATATTTCCAATGCATCTGGGTGGGTACGTTTATGCTAGGCATAGTCCTCTTTCACACTCAAACACGTGAAATTGCTCTGAGCTATGTTCAACCAGATCGATCCCTTAAGGGTCCAAAGTGCAAAATGACTACGAACTTCAGCATGCTCATATTCAAACACCACGATGCTTCAAAACTTCTCGTTTGAGCCTATGGAATAATGTTGGGCCCCTCTACAATAACCTCTCTCTATTTTATTCTATTTTAGATGCTTTTTCCTGTGGTAGCGATTTCTTGCTTGGGGAAAAGTTGTTAAATGCAAGTAGTTGAGTGTGTAAAAATGACTTTATAGTCATTCCACCCATTGTATCCTACTATGAATTATTGGAATGGCATAATTAGGGGTAGGGAACATATGTGCATGGTTTCTAGAGTAGGGGAGGTGAGTTGAGTAGTTTGGTGTGATGCCCTAGTTGGCAATTTGATGAGTTTTGGTGAAATTCAATGGTTTAAGAGTGGAAATGGTTGAAATCCTCTGGGGCAGTAGTTTGTGAGGGAATTTTAAGCATGTGAAAGTTCTTTTAAGCATATTTGATGCATTGGAAAGGTGTTATGAGTTGTGGGAATAGGATTTTCAATAAAACCACCTATTTTAGGCTTTTAGCCATAGTAGCAAGGTAGTGAAC
Source organism: Sequoiadendron giganteum (assembly GCA_007115665.2). NCBI lineage: Eukaryota > Viridiplantae > Streptophyta > Pinopsida > Cupressales > Cupressaceae > Sequoiadendron > Sequoiadendron giganteum. Next base: position 878,160,170 of record CM021100.1, on the reverse strand, counting down.
TATTTGATAAAATGCTTTGGTAAACATGTACGAAAAATGTGGTATCATAGACAAGGCAATGATTTTTTTGAAAAAATGCCTCAAAGAAACATGGTCTCATCGTGATGGAATATCATGACAATCCATAGCTATGAGGATTTGTGACTTGAGGATTGTGATTAATGATTGGAATTGTGTTTAGTGACACTGTAGGACCTCCCCTACTGCATCAATGTTTTAGGGTTTTATCCATAGCAACAAGGCAATTAATTGTTTGATATAATGCTTTGATAGAAATGTATGAAAAATGTGATAGCATAGAAAAGGCAGTGAACTCTTTGAAAAAATGCCTCAAAAAAAAGAGGTCTCATGGTGATAGAATGCCATGACAATCAAAAGCAATTTTATTTTCATGGCATTCCGTCACCATAAGGCCACATTTATTTGAGGCATCTTTTGAACTAGTTCACTGCCTTGTCTATGGATTTTCATGGCATTCCATCACCACATTTATTTGATGCATTTTTTCAAACAGTTCATTGCCTTGTCTATGCTATTGCTTACTATTATGCTTTTGATATATTTTTTCGGAGCATCCATAGCTTGTTTGAAATCACTTGTTTTAGGATTTTAGCCATAGCAACAAGGTAGTGAACTATTTGACAAGATGCTTTGGTAGACATGTATGAAAAATTTTGTAACATAGATAAGGCAAGGAACTATTTGAAAAATTACCTCAAAAAAATTTGGTCTCATAGAATTCCATGATAAGAAAATGCAATTGGCAGCTACTCCTAGTTACTAGTTATGTAATGTGAAGAAATTGCATAACTACTTAGGTTGACTTTGTACAAACTATATTGTAATGGAAATTTTATCATCTATCAGCATCTACTTATTATTTATGCAAAGTGAAGTAATTCTTTGCATTTGAAAGATGTGCAGTGCAATGTAATCAACGATATGAATATAAACTACAAAAAACCATTTTTTACAATTCATTCGTTAAAATATTTATTTTATTTGCTCTTTATATCTCTATATGCTATGGAAATACCTTTCAAATTTTTTTAAATTTTTTTAAATTTTTTTTTATCTCTTGTTGTACAATTTTTCCCGGTTTTTCACAAAATATTATACTTTTGGTTTGTCAATTTTTTCCCCAAAATATTTTTCGTGCTAAGCATTGGAAGCATGAAGCATACACGTGAATACACACAATATAGGTGAAGTATACATGTGAGTAAGTGAAGCATACATGTGAATAAGTGATGCACAAGTAATTGACGCATTCCAAAGGATACAAACCACCATGAATAAGATTATTTACACAATACGCTTTAGATGGGGCTTATTGAGCATTCGATAGTAATTAATTAAGCATTATATGTAAAAAAATCCATGCCTACAACATTCAAGCATACAACTTACATGATACACATGATAACATCATTCAAGAATGGCAGTAGCAAAATAAGAGTTTCTTTAATCAAAAAGTCGAAAAGCTATACAATGATATATATTGATAAAAGTATATACAATATATCCAAAAAAAACATACAGGCTTAGTACAAAGGATCCATATGGACATAAAATGTCACGTATATATTGATAGTACAAAACATATATTCCAAAATGCAACATAGGCATACAACAAACAACACTAATACATAGTCATTTCCCTCTAGGGGAAGGAAATAGATCTCACGCTGCCTTCAAAATTGGACTAGATGGAGTGACTGTTGCTTCTCTTGTCTTTCGAACACGCTCGCTAGTCCTCCTCTCTTCACTCTAGACCTTCAAATGATACAATAAAAAGTAAAGATGTTAAAACATGGAAATTGAATTGTGGAATGGCATATAACAGAATATATAATCACTTACCGCGTACATATAGTCATCATGCACATTTACAGCATCACCACGTCCATGATCTAGAGTGACAACCACCTATACAAACCATGAAGATAGAAATTAAACTACATAAAAGTCATCAAAATTTTCTATAATAGACCATAAAAGAGAAAATATAATGTCAAATCGACTAATCTATTCCATACCTCTCTCAATGGATCAAAACTGGCTATTGTTGTAGTAACTCCATGGTCCATCATGCCACCAACATCACCAGGGCTGTCTCTTGTCAAAATATGCAAATGAAACAATATCTCAGGTATCATGTTGATATAAAGACCAAGAGGGGATAATGGAACATAAGGTGAAATAAGAGAGGGTAATGGGATGGGAATATAAGGGTGATGCAGAGAGGGGGCTCAAACTCATTCAAAGTGACAAATGGCATTCAAGAGGCATCTAAAAAGATTAAAATGACCTATTAGAGTTATCTAAACAATCCTCAAAGCTTAACAAAAATTGGGAGTCTAACTTCTCAATTTCACCCATGTAACCTACTAGTAGTGCAAACTCAGTTTTTGGCCTTTAACTCCCATGACTTACAAAACACCTAAAAATTTGAAGGTGGATTCAAATACCAATTTCAGATTTATATAACATATCTCTTAACCAGATACAAGTCTTTTGGACCAATCCCTTGAAATTAGACCCTCAACGTTGTCCTAGGCCATGAATTAGGCCAGATTTACAAAGCAACACACCTTTAAACTTAACACACATGCTTGAAACCTTGGGGCAGCATTTACTATGACCTAAAACCTCTAAAACCACAATCAACACCCAGGGTTGACACCTCCAACATAGCAAACTCCAAAACCCTCAATTTCATGCCAAGTCAAGAGGGTTTATTCAAAGTCCCACTTGCACAACCTCCCAGACCATGCCACTGACTTAGACATGTATATTCTAACCCCAATATGCTCAATTTTTTGAAAAAACTCCACACTCTCATTGATTTCCACAAACCTTAGACCCAAGGCTCCATCTTCATGTGTTTTTCTTCACAAAACTCATTAAGGCAACATGTTTATCTCCTTAGTTACTTCTCCAAAACTCTAATCATGAAACCTACAACCTACTCAAACTGCCTAGGGCCCATTACACTAGTTACAATAGGTATAGTCAATTTAAGGGACCTTAAACCATGATTTTGGTTATAAAACTCTCAAATAGTGTGTCTTCGGCCTGTCATAGGAAAACAAGGATATTTACCACAAATCACAATGGATCTCCCTCAAACTTGTTCCAAAAGATTTTTAACACCTTCCACCACAAAGTAAAATGATTTACATGGCACAATAAATTTGTACGGGCTTGTACAGGCCTACAAAGGACAAGAAAACTCAAAAATTTGATGAAAAACGAAGATATTCTTATTGCCAATGCTTCAAATTTCAATCCAACGTTAAAAAATGAGTTCTCATGCCTTTTTAAAGGCATCTCCTCATCAAACCAATTCCCAACTTCCTTACAACTAATTTTTAAACCTATCATGACTGTTGCATTACAAATTTGTTGCATTTATGCAACTCCCAAATTTGGTACTTTCAAGTTTTGACTCTTTATATTTTCCTAAACCCTCTTAAACACCTAAAATATTACAAATAGTCTAATGAGACCTTATTCAACTAAGAAATAATGAATTAATAAAGAAATAATCATCCTATCTACCTTGACACCCCTTGTCAACTTTGATAATTCCTTCCACATGATTTGCAAACCTTACAAGATGAATACAAAAGCCCCTCAAAGTTGATCAATTACAATAGAATGGTCACATTGGACCTTATTAAGACTCAAGGACTCAACTAAAACATCCTAACACAAATTTCCTATCTGATGCAGAGTGGCAGGGAAGGTAAACACAACTATGATGCGAAAGACAATCCAATTCAACGCTTCTCTCAGATACTCTTACAAAGAGTCATAAACTCCATTATTCTTTAAGTGATTAGCCCCCACACACCTAGGGTTCAAAACTCAGACCACCCAAAAATCTTGAAAGAATTTGGATCATGTCACATTAGGACAAAACAAGGTTCAACAACCCTCTAGCACTTAGGTTTCAATAAACAACTATCACTATGGTGATTTAGACCTCACTCCCTCTTAATGCTTGTAGCCCTTACCCGGTAGGACAGTCAGAATAAAAACCACATGGAGGACTATCAAGAAATCAAACCCATGGATTCATACACCCCACATGGACCCCTACAAATTTCCAAAACCTTTTCTCTTTACTGTCAAGGTATACCTCACAATGACCTTTTCTATCGTTGCTCCAAAAGGCCTAAATCATAGGCCTACACCTGGGTCTTGACTATCTTGGCTCTCCCATTCACCCCAAATCCAAAAAAAAAACTCCTACAAGTTTTCCACACGTATTACCATCATTCCTAAGTTCCCCCCAAATAGATTTTCTAGAAACCAAGCAAAACTCACTTTTTTGCTTGTTAATTAGGCTTGCCACATAGAGATGCCAAGCCAAGAATCTCACAACACTTCCTCCAATGAGCCTATCATTCGACAATACATTGAGGAAATAATATCAAATTAATATACCTTCCATCCCACTAGGATTTAGCAACTCTACAACGTGGGGATGGAAGAAACATCCATAATTCACTCAAAACCCTGATTTTGAGGGTTTTCAGACCACCTACGAGTAAAATTAAGATATCTCCCTTGATACTCAATGAAATCTCACCAATCCAACACCAAAAGAAATATTATTAATTACATATCCAACCATTATAGGCTTGGAGCATGAAAAAACACGTACAAAATGTACCAAGTACAGGATCAACAATTTCTTCAAGAAAACACAAAAATCAGCAAACTCTTTATTGAAAACTTCTTCCAAACTTCAAGAACAGCCTTGCCTAGACCAATAGAGGCATATATGAGGCATTCCAACCTCATCCAACCTCCTCCAACTGATATTTTAATAATTTTTCCATTGGAAACACAAAAATACTTCATTTTTGACTCTTTAATGCCTAATTAAGGCAATTTAGCCAACTTTCACCAACCCGCCTACAAAGATACCTTCAAATTGTGTGAACGGCATCCAAAACTCCTCAAAATGAAAATGTTGAATCCACTTAGGTGTCTACCTACATCAAGGAATCCTTTTTCTTAATTTTCCAAAATGCACTAGACTTACAAAGGAGGATGGAGACCTTGTTTGTACAAAAAGTTGGTCATCAAGACCAAAACTCCACCAAATCCCTAGGAGACCTATTACAAAGAAATGAAATGGTCCATCTGACCTTATTCCAACATTAAAAAAAGAAAAAAAACATAACAAATGATTCTAGGTCCCTTAGACCCATGGGTGCTCCTGCACCATACTCCCAAGCAAGAAAAAGATCTCAAGTCCTCTTTGAGATCAGGTCTTCTACAGTAGTCCCATGCTGTTTAATGTCAATTTTAGACATCCAAGTGGCATCCTCTTTGGTTAGACCTTTCCACTTAACCAAATACTCCTTGTAGACCTTCCTTCTAGTCCTCTTTGTGTCCTTGGTGTCTAGGATGCATTCAAGAGTCATAGGTTGGCTTGGGGGTAATTCCTTAACCCAATCTTCATCTTACATTGGTGTTGGACCTGATGCATCCCCTGTATTCATAGAAGCTTTGAAAGCATACAAATCAGAAACATTAAAGATAGGAGAGATTGCCACCCCAGGAGGTAGCTCTATTTCATAAGCATTTTGGCCAAACTTGTGGACCACCTTGCACGGTCCTATCTTCTTCATCATGATTTTAGTATACTTTCCCTTTGGAAGTATCTCTTTCTTCAAGTGAGCCATCACCAAATATCCAACCTTGTATTGAACATCCCTCTTCTTCAAATCTTCTCTTTATCTGTACTTCTCAACATTCTTTTGTAGAGATTCCTTCACTTGTTGATGGATATCCCTGATTGTAACAACAAAGTACTCTCCTTGAGCACTTCTCCTATCGACTCCTTGTAGATCTCTTAACTCATAGACCCCTCTAGGGTGCATTCCATAGACTAATTCAAAAGGGCTCCTACCAATGCTCCTATTCATGGAGTTATTGTATGCAAATTTAGCCTGAGGTAAAATCAGATCCCAAGCTTGTCCATGCTCCTTGGTAAGAAATCTCAAGAGATTTACCAATGATCTATTCACCACTTCAGGTTTTCCATCCATTTGTGGATGGTATGCAGAGCTAAAGGATAGGTTTGTGCCAAGTTTCTTCCACAAGGTCCTCCAAAAGTGACCTATGAACTTAGAATCCCTGTCAGAAACAATGCTTAAGGGAAATCCATGTATTCTAATAGCCTCCTTAAAGAAGAGACCTGCTATACTAGATGCATCATTGGTGCATTTACAAGAAAGAGAATTATCCATCTTACAAAACCTCTTTGGGTTCTAGGTAGCCCCAATACAAAATCCATACTTACACTCTCGCAAGGCCTACTAGGAATGGAAAGTGGTTGATAGAGCCTTGCATTTGATGAAGGTCCCTTTTCTCTTTGGCAGATTGTGCATCCTTCCACAAACTTTCTCACATCCACTTGCAACTTTGGCCAATAGCAGTACCTCCTCACTTGTTCTAAGGTCTTATCAAGGCCAAAATGACCTCCAAGACTCCCACTGTGTTTCTCCTTTATAATATTCTCCCTCATTGAGCATTTAGGCATAGACAATTGGCTTCCTTTGAAGAGAAAACCATTCTGCAACCAAAAATCAAAGTATTCACCATTAAAAGTATTCAAATACGGATCACAAATGTTGTATACCTCCTTAAAATCTGCATCTTCATGATACATGTCTTTCAATGCATCAACCCCCATTCTTTGGAGTTGGATCTCTTGCACTACAAGTTCCCTTCTACTAAGATCATCTGCCACCTTATTTGCTTGGCCCTTCATATGCTTTATTGTGAATTTATAGGCTTGTAAAGACTCCACCCACTTCATGTGCCTATGATTGAGTTTATCTTGTGCATTCAAGAAACTCAAAGCATAATTATCAGTATAGACAAATATTCTTTAGGTAACAAGTAGTGCCTCCACTTTTTTAGGGCTTTGACCATAAAATAAAATTCCAAATCATAGGAAGAATACTTCCTCTTTGCTTCATTCAACCTCTCACTAGAAAATGCAACCGATGTGCCTTCTTGGCTCAAGACAACCCCTATTGCTTGGTTACTAGCATCACATTCAATTGTAAAAACCTTATCAAAATTAGGGAGCACAAGTATAGGTTGTTGTGCTACTCTCTTTTTCAGATATTCAAACCCTTTATCAGCCTCACTAGTCCAAGAAAACTTACCCTTGATACCTCCTTTGATGGTGTCCAAGATGGGTGCACAAATTTGACTAAAGTTCTTGATGAACACTTTTCTATAAAAGCTTACAATTCCATGAAAGCTTCTCACATCTCCCATGGATTTTTGTGTTGGCCAAGTAAGAATAGCATCCACCTTTGAAGGATCCATCTTCAAACATCCCTTGGAGATGACAAATCCAAGGTACACTAGTTCTCCCTTCATAGATTCACACTTTTCCATGTTGATCAACAACTTCTCCTCTTGTAACCTCTTCAATAGCATGTCAAGGTGCTTTAAATGTTCTTCTTTAGACCTACTAAACATAAGAATATCATCTAGATAAACCACAGTAAAATTTCCAATGAAAGGTCTCAATACCTCATTCATAAGGCACATAAAGGTGCTAGGGGCATTTGACAACCCAAAAGGCATCACCAACCATTCATAGAGGCCATCATTAGTCTTAAAAGTTGTCTTCCATTCATCACCCTCTCTGATCCTTATCTGATGATAACCACTTTTCAAATCAATCTTCGAAAAGTAGGATCCCCCTGCTAGGCAATCCATAAGGTCCTCCATTCTTGGCATTGGGAACCTATATCTGATTGTGATCCTATTAATGGCTCTTGAATAAGTGAAAAGCCTCCAAATACCATCCTTCCTTGGTGCTAGGATAGTAGGAACAAAACATGGGATCAAACTCTTTCTCACTAGCCCATTATCCAACAAATCTTGCACTTGTCTTCAAATCTCCTCATTTTGAGCAGGTGTCATCTTATATGCAGCCTTATTGGGAAATGTAGCCCCTAGAATCAGATCAATATGGTGGATTATATCCCTAATGGGAGGTAGGTAACTAGGTAGTTCATTTACCATTATGTCCTTCTAGGTTTCCAACAACTCTTGGACCTCTCTAGGTGCATCTTCCTTCTTCTTTGTGGGAAGATATGCTTCACTCTTTGGCTTCATAATCAGGAAGAATCCTCTTCCTCCTCCTTCCTTCAAGGTCTTCATGAACTCCTTCTCACTCACCATCAAAACACTAGACCCTTCATGCTTTTCCTTGTCTTCTTCTATGAGAGGTGTGAGGTTGTAAGTCACCCCATCCTTCACAATGGAGTATGTATTCTTCTCCCCATCATGCTTGTCCTTCCTATCAAACTACCAAGGCCTCCCAAGAAACAAGTGGCACAAATCCATAGGGATGATGCCACATATGATCTTTTCCTTGTATGACCCAATGTTTAATTCTACTCATACTTTCTCATTCATCAAGACCTGTTGTCCTTTACTAAGCCGTGAAACTTTATATGGGTTAGGGTGAGAAATCCTTTTCAAATTCAATTTTTCTACCATCTCAATTGAAGCAATATTATTAGTTGATCCTAAGTCCACTACTATCTTACACACCTTACCTTGTACCTTGCAATTGATTCTAAAGAGTGTCTTCCTTTGTGGGGGTTTTTCAGGGATTGGTGCCTTGAAAAATGCTCTCATAATCATCAAGTTCTCTCCAACTTCTAATGTCAGGTTTACTGAAGGTGAGGTCACACTTTCTTCATCTTCATGTGCCAATTGATTCCTCCTCCCTCCACCATGAGAGCTTGATCCTTTCTTTTCAGGGCATTTGAAGGATGGATGCCCAGGCTGGTTACAAGTGTAACATCTCCCTAAAAAGTGATTGGAACTTCTCCCTCCATTAAATCTGCCTCTACCATTGGGTCTGCTACCCCTGAATCCCCCTCTATTGCTTGAGTATCCACTTGATGTTTTTGGGACTGATTTTTTTCCCCAAAGCTGCCTCTACCTCTGAAATTCTTGCCTCTTCCTCTATTTTGCTGCTCTTGATTTTTTCTTATCTTCTCTTCAGCCTTATGTGCAATTTGTATGCAATACTCCATGGTCTTGGGGACAACCAAATTGATATCATCTTGTATGTTGATCTTTAGGCCATTGATATACCTGGCCACTCTTTCATTCTCACTTTCTACATGATCACATCTCATACTCAACTTGAAAAATTGTTCAGTGTAGGATGAAACACCCATGTCTTTTTGCTTCAAATTCTACGTATTTTTGAGCTCTTGCACCTCATGATCATTAGGAAGGAATTGTTCCTTCAACCTATGCACCATCCTATCCCATGAGTTGATCATGGACTTACCCATTTTCACCCTTTCTCCTTGGATGAAACTCCACCATGTCAAGGCGGATCCCTTCAACTTTGTTTTGGAAAACTTCACCTTCTTGTTCTCTTCCATTTCTTTATATTCAAAATATTTATTTAATGCCTCTACCCATTCCAACACTTCTTCCACATCCATCTTTCCACTATACATCGGTAGGTCAGTCTTCATTTCAGAGGACTCTCATCTTAATGCTTGCAATGCTTTAAGGATTCTTCTCTCATGAGGGGGTATCTCTTCCCCATGAGGGTTCTCTCCACCTTCTACAAGTCCTTCACCCTTTGAATCTTCTTCAGAGGAACTCTCTTCCTCCATGGCCACTCCTCTTCTTCTGTTCATTTCCTTTAAGGCCTCTACCTCTTGTCTCAAGGCCTTCAACTCCTTTGCAACCATTGGTCTAGGTTGTTTTAGAGGAATGATGTCTTCCCTTCAACAATTACCTATAATCAAGCTCTGATACCACTATGATGTAGAGTGGAAAGGTAGGTAAACACACAACTATGATGGCAAAGACAATCCAATTCAACGCTTCTCTCAAATACTCCTACAAGGAGTCACAAACTCCATTATTCTTTAAGCGATCAACCCCCACACACCTAGGGTTCACAACTCAGACCACCCACAAAGCTTGAAATAATTTGGATCATGTCACATTAGGACAAAACAAGGTTCAACAACCCTCTAGCACTTAGGTTTCAACAAACAACTATCACTATGGTGATTTAGACCTCACTCTCTCTTAAGGCTTGTAGCCCTTACCCGGTAGGATAGTCAGAATAAAAACCACATGGAGGACTGTCAAGAAATCAAACCCATGGATTCAAACACCCCACATGGACCCATACAAAGTTCCAAAACCTTTCCTCTTTACTATCAAGGCATAACTCACAATGACCTTTTCTACCGCTGCTCTAAGAGGCCTAAATCACAGACCTACACTTGGGTCTTGACTATCTTGGCTCTCCCCTTCACCCCAAAGCCAAAAAATAAACTCCTACAGGTTTTCCACACCTGTTACCATAATTCCTAAGTTCCCCCCAAACAAATTTTCCAGAAACCAAGCAAAACTCACTTTTTTGTTTGTTAATACGGCTTGCCACATAGAGATGTCAAGCCAAGAATCTCACAAAAATTCCACCAATGAGCCTTCCATTCTCCAAGACATTGATTAAATAATATTACAAGAATATACCTTCCATGCCACTAGGATTTAGAAACTCTATAACGTGTGGATGGAAGAGACACCCATAATTCACTCAAAACCCTAATTTTGAGGGTTTTCAGACCACTCGAGAGTAAAATTAAGATATCTCCCTCAATTACTCAACATAATCTCACCAATCCAATGCCAAAAGAAATATTATTGAATTAACTATCCAACCATTACAATCTTGGAGCATGAAACAACATGTACAGACCGTACCAAGTATGCGATCAACAATTTCTTCAAGAAAACACATAAATCAACAAACTCTTTATTGAAATATTCTTCCAAACTTCAAGAACAGCCTTGCCTCAACCAAGAGAGGCATATATGAAGCATTCCAACCTCTTCCAATTTCCTCTAACTGAAATTTGAATCAATTGGCCATTGGAAACACAAAAGGCTTCATTTTTTACTCTTTAATGCCTAATTAAGGAAATTTAGCCAACTTTAACCAACCCGCCTAGAAACATACCTCCAAATTGTGTGAAAGGCATCAAAAACTCCTCAAAATGAACAAGATGACTCCCCTCAGGTGTCTAGCTACATCAAGGCATTTTTTTTTCTTAATTTTCCAAAATGCACTAGACTTACAAAGGAGGATGGAGACCTTGTTTGTACAAAAAGTTGGTCATCAAGACCAAAACTCCACCAAATCCCTAGGAGACCTATTAAAAATAAATGAAATGGTCCATGAGACCTTATTCCAACATTAAAAAAAAAGAAAAAACATAACAAATTATTCTAGGTCCCTTAGACCCATGGGTGCTCTTGCACCACTATAAGACACTTAATGAAGAAACATAGAAAAGAGTGGTGCCCCTACACCAAAGAGATTAATGGAACATAGGATGGACTAGTATAGATTGATGGGATGGGCTAGGATGGGATAAAAAAATATAGGGTGGATAATTTGAGGTTAATGGGATGTGATTATTAGGGAATAATGCAACATAGGGTGACTTAGGAGGTGTATAGGGTTTGACTATAGTATACGAAGTGCGAACTTGACTTGTGTGTAGCAATAATGGAGAAGAGTTATCTAGGATGAAACGTGGATAAACATGGTAAAACATAGGATGATATAAAGGAACATAGGGTGGAACATAGGGGATCATGGAACATCTAGGGTGATATAATAATGGGTACAATAAGATGGGAGTAGAAGGACATAATGACACATAACATGGACTAGAAGATATTAGCGGGATGGCCTAGGAGGGGATCATGGAAAATAGGGTGAACTATTAAATGTTAATGGTAAGGGATTAGGAAGGAATAAAGGAATAAAAATTGAATTAGGAGAACATAATGTGACACGATCAAGGAATACTTGAATGCAATGTTTTTGTTTCTCATCAATTTTTTAGATTTGTATATATGCAAAATTATGAAAACTAGCTAACATAGATTTACAACACCATTAATGAATAAAGGCTACCTGAGTGTACATTGTTTGAGGATAAGAATCACGAGGTGTGGAGGAAGAAGGTGCACCAAGAAACTATCTTAAATCCAAAGCATGTTATGGACCAAACATTCAAATATAACATTCAACTGTTCAAATGCAATAATAATATCTTTAATACTAGTTGCATACCTGTGGACTCATCATTGAGAATGTATAAGGGTCTGTAGGAATATAGCATGCCTCATGAATAGTGCGAACCTGAAATTTCATCATATCAAAATTCTACTAATTTAGTTACTCTTAAATTTCAAAATATAATTTAATAAACAACATTAAAATATCTTGCTAAATTTTACCTGAGTGTCAATGCCAAATGTATCATTCAGAATATCATTTGTGAAAGCCATCACCTCTGCAACTGATGTATGTTGTGTAGCTGCATCACGAGCACCCTGATAACCATATGTCCAAACAACACCACAAGCACCACAATGTTGGGGTTGAGCTCGGGGCCTACACATCTCCTCCACACCAAGCTCTACTAAAGGACTCACACACTGTAAAATGGTCTGGGTGAGTGAGCCAATTGACTTCATTGTGTCCACCTCTACACTGTCCTTAACAATGGAAGGAATAGTGACGTGCTCCACCATGGGTCTGCCCAAGGCTCTCGGTGCCAACTATGGATTACGTTGTGCAACAAGTCTATCATGTGTGGAGCACCTACCTCTACACTGAAAGACTAAGCTGTCAAAATAGTTTGGTTTTTTATTGAGGACAAACTCGCAATAGAGTTTCCTCAAAAAGTATTGCGACACCTCATGGTTATTGCATGGAGGTTGGTCGAATACCATCCACCACCGCTCCCAAAATTTGTTTTTAATTAACTCATGGTGGCACCAATGGATGGGGAACCTCCTACATGCATGAGACAAAGGTTCATTGGTTTTCAGGTCTATAAATAGGGCACACAAGTCGACTTTGCTAATTTTTAGTTTTTTGACATCTGTATATGACAAACCACTAGCATAAAATTGTCTCATCTCATGCCTCTTATTTGACCAAAAATTCATTTTCTTGCTCATTTCTCCTACATGAGTTACAATTGAATTCAATGATTTAGCAATCCCTCTCCTATAAGGGTGGGTTTCAGCATGCTCGGTTAATCTTGCAATTAATTGTTGAATGTCTCTTTTATTGTTTTCAATTTGACTTTGAATATTTTCTTGTGTTCCTTGAGGATGCCTATGAATTAATGGAGGGGTTTTAGGTTGTTCTTCTATAGGAGGTTCTTCATGAGGGGGTGATTGTGAATTCTCAATGTTTTGAGGTGGAGATTCATTCCCTGAAAATTAGAACAAAGTTTTATTATAAAAACCTATATAAATTTTCATTCTAAATCAAACTCAAAATAAATAGAATAAAAATACATACCTCTTTGCAATCTTCGACCTCTTTGATGTGTTGGCAGAATCCTCATGGAAAATGGAAAGTTAATGATGCAAACAATGGAAGAGATTTGGTGAGCATGAGTTGCAAACCTGAAATCCTCTTCCTCAAGCCATGGGTTAAAGACAAAATGAGGGTTTGAAACCCGATTTTTGGCTTATTTCAGATTTTTTTTAACATTTTTCAATTTGGCACCTAAATTGTGTCACATATTGGTACACTTACCCACATCTGAATGGCCTCCATTCTTGCCACTGAAGCAAATGTCTCCTCAAAGTCTATTCCTTCAACCTGTGAATAACCTTTGCACACAAGCCTTGCTTTGTTTCTTACCACTTCACCATATTTATTCAACTTATTCCTGAATACCCATTTTGTACCAATTACATTCTTGTTTACTGGTCTAGGAACTAATTCCCATGTCTGATTTCTCTCTATCTGCTATAATTCTTCTTTCATAGCTCTAACCCAATTTTCATCTTTGCAAGCTTCACACACTGTTTTAGGCTCTTTCTTAGAAAGTAGACACAAATTTACCTCATTTGCTACCACTTTGCTTCTTGTTGTTACACCTTTTCCTTTGTCTCTAATTACCTGTTCTTCCAAATGATTTTTCTATACATATTTTGGGGTCTTAGGAGCAGGTTCCAGAGCTTCTTATTCTTCTTCAATCTATTCTCATTCTCCCTTATTATCTTCTTATACTTTTCCATAGAAAGGTTCAACTAGTTCAACTTCTCTTATTTCAACTAGATTGTGCATATCTTCATCAAATTTTACATTTGCACTTTCAACTATCTTTCCCAATCTTTTATTGTAGCATCTATATGCTTTGCTATTAGTTGAATATCCATGGAAAATACCTTCATCACATCTTGAATCAAACTTTCCAAGGTTCTCACCATCTCTTTTAATATAACATCTACTTCCAAACACTTTAAATTACTTAACTGTAGGAATCTTGCCAGTCCACAGTTCATAAGGAGTCTTTGTGTTGTTACCTTCGATCTAAAATCTGTTAAGAATATAAATAGCAGTGTGGATTGCTTCTCTCTAGTATACATCAGGTACATTTTCCTCTTTCATCATAGTCCTTGGAGCCTCTTGAACAATTTGGCTCTTCCTCTCCACAACTCCATTATGCTAAGGAGTTCTAGGAGCAGAAAAATGTCTCTTTATACCATGCTCTTCACAAAATGTATTAAACTCACTGGAAGTGAATTCCCCACCTCTATCAGACCTCAAACATTTGATTCTCAAGTTCACTTCATTCTCTACCCTAGCCTTGAACACTTTGAATTTATCTAGAGAGCTTGAGCTTTCTCCCTAAGAAAAGTAACCCGTGTCATTCTAGAATAATCATCAATCAAAAGCATAAAATACCTATCACCATTAAGACTTCCTATTCTTGTGGGACCACAGACGTCTGTATGAATTATAGCATTCTAGTCTAGTTGATTGTTCTTTTCCTTTAAAACTGCATCTTGTTTGTTTTCCCAATTGGCAACTTCTACAAATAGTATTGGTGGGCTTTGTGATTTTAGGTAGATCACTGACAACTTCTCTTGAACTAATCCTAATCAGATTGTAAAATTTTACATGTCCCATCCTCTGGTTCCATAGCCAAATTTCATTAACTTGAGACACAAAACTCTAACCATCAACACTCTTAAGCTGATAAATGTTTCCATGTGTTCTTCTTCTTGAAACTACCACAGTTTCAAACCCTTTTCTAATCTCATAGGAATTATCTTGGAACATAATTTTAAATCCTTTGCTACACATTTTTCCAGCGCTCAAAAGATTATGCCTTAAGCCCTTAACATAATATACATCATCAGTACTATGTTTTCCATCAAAACTAATTGTTCCTTTTCCAACAATCTTTGCACTGGAGAATCATCTCCAAACATGACTAGTCCTCCATGATACTTTTCAAGTTTAGTGAACTTACTTTTGTTTCTGGTGATATGATTTGAACATGTACTATCAATTACCCAATAATCAGTCTTTTCTAGCATGAAAGGCAGTATCTAGAGTACCTTGCATCTCATCCTTCTTTTTTTTCAAACCACATTCCCTCGCACATCTTTCATGGTTAGTAGACACAAATTTATTCTCCAAGGCTAGAAACAATCATTCATCTTAATTATCTTCAAAATCAAATTTATCATCAAAAATTCCAGCATCTTCTCTAACATAATACAATTTCTTGAACTTTTTTTCCCTTTATCTTTATTATCTTTGTTCTTTTTGTGTATGGCTCTATTTGGACATCTTGAAGCATAGTGACCAATATTTTCACAGTTAAAACATTTAAAAGGTAACATACCTTTGAAATTTCCGGTACCTTTCTTCAATTTCCTTGTAAAATTTACTTCCAACTCCTCTAAAATTTCACTATCTGGATCATCTTCTATGTTAGTGTCTTTGAAGGTTGTTTCTATTTTCTCCTTTTCTTTTCCAAATTTCCTCATTTCAAATGCGGTCAAGGTGCCAAATAACTATTCTTTTGTGAGTTTCTTTAGTGAGACCTTGTCACTATAACTCTTTGGTAGGGTCATCCAAAACTTCTCTATTACATCTTCATCTATCAGAGTACCACCTTGATTTTTGACATCATTTGCTGCAATATCAATCCTCTGAAAGTAGCTTGCAATGTCTTCACCTTCTTCCATTTTCAAGTTCTCATATATGTGCTTTGTTGTTAGCTTATTTGATAATTTAACTCTATCATTTCCTTCATATATATCTTTCAACTTTTCCCACACTTCATAAGAAGTGCCTAATGAAATAAATTTTGTTTGCTTAGTCTTAAATAATGCACTATAGATTGCATACCTTGATTTTTCATTTTCCTCATAGGTAGAAATCTCATCTGCAGAAGAAGGACCACTTTCCGGCTCAACATATTTTATCTAAAAAAAAATCCAAGTATTGAAGCCAAGAGAGATCAGGTAACCTCTCATCTCCACTTTCCAGTCACTATAGTCAAATCCGTCAAACACAGGGATTGACAATTTGTGCACCATTAGATCTACCTCAAGCAGTTAAGCTCTTCTTTGAGGAACCATGGCTCTGATACCAATTGTTGAATTGCACAAGACAACTGAGAGGGGGGGTGAATCAGTTGTATCTAATCACATTCACTTCTGATCTTAACCAATTTCACATTCAATTTAATCTATTATTAAGTATAAGCATGAAATTCATATAACATAAAGAAAATACCAAAGACAACATATTTGCATGGAAAACCCTATAAAGGAAAAACCACGATAAGGATTAACTCTCAATATAATAGTAATTTAAAAACCAGATACAAGAGGCTCACTGCCAAAGGGCTCACTACCCAAGATAGGACTCACTATCCAAATAGGATTCACTGTCCAAACAGGAGGTTCACTACCTACAAAAACATATAAAGAATAATGTTACATAGAGAACATTATCCCAATGCAACAGAAGATCCACCACAACAACTTCTGCACATTCATAGCCTTGATCAGAGAATTGCAGACACCATCAACTCACTGCTTTTAGGCATCTAACATATTGAAGTTCTCACTGCCTCAGATCACTTTTTCACAATCTTTTGCTTCTATCTCACTTGTCACACTTGTGGCTTACAATTCACAACATCTTGACTTGAATTTATACCATCTTCAATCTTAGAAACTTTCTCCAAGGTCGGCTACACATTCTTCATTTTACAAATTCAAATTAAGTCAGTGACTCAACATTCCTACAGTGGATGAGAAGGAGAGTGCACCAAATAAATACTTAACCAGGACCCAAAACAACATCTTGGATTAATTACACGCTTCCTTAATTGATACTTATCCTTCGCATAATGTGTAAACACTAGATCAACCAAACCTAATGAAAATACCAATGAACACTGAAGTATGTGCATCACATAACATGCTTCACCATACACTAGAATACATCTTAGATACCTTCAGATTCATCCATAGCAACTGCAACAACTTCCATAAAAAGAACACTTTCCATCAGTCCAATCAGACTATGTAGACACACATAGTAACTCTGGAACAAGTCTTTCAGAGCACCAAACCACAAGAAATTTTACCAAAACATAGATAAAACCATTACAAGCCTTCTGCCAAATTTGTGAGATTTGAGATAGACCATCAGAGAAATATGGAGCATAAATATTTCTCCCAGTCCATAGACAAGCAACTCCGCTAGACCAGTTCACAAATCGGTGAACACAACTTTCACTCTTCATCAACCTAGAAGCTATAACTCAGGATACATCACCCAAGGATTCCCATAAACAATACTAAATATCCGCACAAGCATAGGATAAACACAGAAGAAATGCAGAGCACATTATCAAAGCACATTCAAAACACACAAACAATTTTATCTTCATTATTTATTAATTTTCTTAAAATCACTTGATAACTCATCATATCAGCACACCTGCAACACCATAAATAAATCTCCATGTACTCACAACATATCTACAACATCTCAACCATACATGTACCACCTGCAATCACTTGATTCCTTTCACTGCAACAACTTATATTGTTTTGACATCAATGACAACATTAATGAAAAAACCACCATACTCATTCATACTTACAACACACCATACAACCTATCTCACAAAGAACATATAACTATATACACGTGTAACACCAATATTAGCATACTAAGTGTATCATTAAATTCATAACACCAAGATCATGAACTATTACAGTCTGAAATAAATGTGTAAATTCCTCTCGATAACACCACAAGGTGTATATCCAGAGAACCCATATCTCCTTCTTTATTTTCAAATATATAGTGAACCAACCCCACTAAATGGTCGTCAAAGTTGTTACTAAAGTTGGAGGTATTCTTGTTTCTTCCCATCTTCTTGGAAACTGCTAAAGCTCAATCAGAATAATTAACCTGGGAAATGAAATGGCATTGGGAAAGAAAACTGATCTTTATCTCACCAACGGTCATCAAATGACCTTTCACATAATTGAATAATTAATACAGAATCAAGGAGACACCATATGATATCATGTGTCTACTGTACGATTGGAAATGTAATTTAAATTGTTTCAAATCAACCATTTATTCAAACTGAATTCCTATCTCATTAAATTTCCCCAAGAGAAAGAACAAATGTCCAACCAATCTTGTATAAATTCAGCCAATGTCACCACCATTTACCATTCAGAAGAATCTAACATGGTGAGTACCCAGATCGATGTCAATTCAACAAATGAATTCATTGTTCTAGAGGAGATCGAATGCAGCTTGTTGTTCAGACATCTACCAGATCATCTAAATGAGGTCTTCACAATACAAAGTGAGGTGGAAGAAGAAGTGCTTCATAGAATTTTGGGTGAAGTATTCTTGAGCCAAGAACATGTATCAAGGTGGATATCAATGGGCTCAGTCACTATCCTTAGAATGGATTATTAGCTAACGCCATTTGCATAGTGTCAGATCTTCAAGACGATACATTGGAGGAAGTTGTTGCTCTTCTTCGCTTGGGAATTGTAAGGAACAATATGGGACTCTTTGCATAGTTCCTACAGTCGTATGAGAACCTATTGTCATCCACTCAAGTTGAACGTCTCCATACTGTGACCAAGGGCATTCAAATCCTGATGTTTGTCTTGTGCGCTTGAACGAAATTGACCCCTTTTTATCTTTGTCATTGATATGAACTTTTGTAATCAAATCAAACAATTTTGTAGTGTCGATGCCATGTACACACAAATTTACAAATAAATAAAATATCATTTTCGTATCTTTGTATTCTTATATGCATGGATTTGTTTGCTTCTATTCATATCGTATCTAAAAATGTTGGTTTCTATTTTTGAATAATGCACTGGTTATGTGAATTAAGCTTAATATTATTCCATTAATTACTGAAAATTTTCTGGGTGGCGAAATGGGTAGTTCGTATAACCTAACAAAACACCACTTAGGTTTCAAACAATTTCAAGAATTCCGCCCAAAGGTATAACTTGCAGGGGAAGTCTCTAACTTATAAAACATGACAACTCATCATATGGGTTAGCTATACACACACACCCTCTTGCAAGGAAGCAGTAAGTTTGAATAAAGTCATAAAACACTGCCTAGTGAAAGTTGTAACAATGCAAGTAGTAAAATTGGAAGAAGAACTAATGAAAACCCCACCTAAGTTCGAGAAAGACCAAAGAACACTACCCAAACATGAATTTAAGTAAAATAACTAAGGCAAAAAGATAAGATAGTTTAAAGGGGAAGGGGGTCATGTTTATGAGTAACGAGATCCATGGATCCTTGCAACAAAAAGTGAACGGGCGAGAATATTAGTGACATAATCCATTTCAAAATTATAGGTTGTTTCTTATTTTACCTTGATATATTTATTTATCCCATTGTGAGATCTATCTAAGTTAAACTATGATCAAGATAGGTTTCTATCCATTCCATGAAGTTTGAGTTTAATATAACTTGGGAATTCAATAATGAAGTATGAGAGAAATCTTGACCTATTGATCTATTAGATGAATATGAAGTTATTAATTGAACAAGATCAATCATAAGTTAAGACGTGTCTTTTGAAGGAAGATCCACATATTGTCTTTGTTTTATCAAAATTATATTTTCTTTAATCCAATATTAATAAAAAAT
Organism: Sequoiadendron giganteum; assembly: GCA_007115665.2. Lineage (NCBI taxonomy): Eukaryota > Viridiplantae > Streptophyta > Pinopsida > Cupressales > Cupressaceae > Sequoiadendron > Sequoiadendron giganteum. The sequence continues at coordinate 878,140,060 of CM021100.1, read as the reverse complement.
CACCACATCTATGGGGAGAAAAGTATAAGTTAAATCTCTTTGAAGGTCATGAGAATTCTTACTTGGTTAGACAAATCATCATTTTCTATGTGTTAGTATAGAAATCTCATAGTCTCCCTAATAGTCACCTCTAGAGATACAAAAATAAATTCATAATAAGTTGGTTTTAATAATATTCATGTCCATAGGGATTTTTTCGGAGGTAGTTGTTTGCAACCTTGTACTCTAAATAACATTATGTTAGATTATAGTAAGACTACACTACTTAAGCATCATACAGTTCAATGTTCAAAAAACTATTAGAAAATTTATACCTCATTCACACAAAAAAGCTAGTATTTATCCTATTTTTATTAGTCACAAGTGACATTTGAATACCGAATTGGCTGATGTTTAAAAATAACTAAGGCTCATGGGTGAAAGTTCAGATGTGTGTCACACTAATTTATTAACACATGTAAATTTATACATATCTAACTAAAATACAATTTTGGTCAAAATATGGTCTAGTTAAATTCATTATAATTAAATTGGATATGAGCCACAAATTTTCCAATTAGAAGTTGTGAACCCTAATTTCATACCTGCATAAATAAGGAAAACAAGCACAAAATTAGATCATATGCAAGCAAGAAACAAGGATTCCCCATGAAATCCATTTACAAAGCTCAAAATAGGAAAATATGAAGAACAATATGAAATATAAATGGAGTCCTAATTTAAACAAAGCAAACTCTTGATCCCATGGGGGAGTTGGTGTCGATTGGTGTGTCGAAATCAACCCTTTTCCAAATCCTTTGTAAGCTTTGCTGATTTGATCCACTTGATGGTTGAATTCCTGCATAACCTAGCTAAGAAATTGATAAAAAGATATGAGAATGGCTATGCTTGAAGATGGATTTGAGTATAATAAGTTTACTCAAATTGTGGATGTTTGAATGAGAGTAAGAGTCTCTCATTTATATATTTCCAAAATGGAAGAGAGAGTGAAATTGAGGAATGTGAGATAAAAGATAATCCAATGGCATTGTGCCACTTGTCCACATGTGATTGGAAGAGGAATGAGCACATTTTGGTCAATGTGCATGATAAATGCTATGAGATTCAAATTTGAAATTTGAATGTGACATGTTGGAGGGAGAAAGAAATGGAGTTAATTTCACTTGGCTCAATGCACAAGGACATGTAAGAGGTCTTAAATGCCTTGTTGGAAGGATTAAGTCCATTTGAATTTGAATTCAAATTTGAGAGAATATTCCCTTTTGATGTCATGTTGAGAGAAAATAGGCAATTAAATAAATCAAAGTAATTGATTTATTGTGCAAGTTGCATTCTCTAGAGGATGTGACATAGATTAAGATTAAATTAATCAAAGCTTAATTAATTTAATGAAGAATTATGTGACAATTTAGACTTAAATTTATGAATTGATTTAAGTCAAGAATTGAGAGGAAATGTTTAATTAAATAAATGTTTTGATTATTTTAACTAAAGGGGATAATGTTAGATTAAATCAAATAAGGTTTAATTTATTCAATTTAATGGGAAGACTTTAGGGATTTAATTAAATAAGATGAATTATTTAATTAAAGAGGGATTACAAAAATAATTAAATAAAATTGATTTATTTAATTAACAGGAGATGATGACTTAATTAGATAAAGTTGATTTATTTAATTAAGAGATGAAGAGTGATAAATTTAATCAAATACAAATTATTCGATTAAATGACTAGCAAAGGAGATGATTCAGGATGAAATGGTGTTAGTAAATCAGGATCCAGTGTGTCGGATCGAATTGTACATTTTCCATGTCTACAGAAGTATCCATTCAATACATACGCATCATCACATTGGGGTCAATTTCTCAAAAAATATATGATATTTTCACAACTCCTACTCATGTAAATAATATTACAAAAGATAAAAATACACTTGTATAGATTTATAAGTTTAGTTCTCAATTTTTTTAATAGTTTACTTATTATTTATATATTATAAAAGTAGGTCAACAACACAAAATATAAGGTGGATTGTTTTGTGAAGAAAGAATACTGGGGTTTATTTAAAATTTTGAAAAAATATGATGCACTAAAAGAGAGATCCTATTTCAAGATAATATTTTTTTTCCATTTTGAATAAATAGTTAAGACATAAAGTGACATTTTACTTAATCTTAATTTTAAGTATTTTATTAACAACTAAAGCATACCATGAAATTTATTTTAAAAATTACATTTAAATCATTTTTAAAAATTTCTAAAAATATATAAACATGAATGCATTAAAAAATCTATATTTTATTAATTTGAAGCATATATGTCATTTTATAGTTAGTCAACTTAAAATTTTGGATTTATGTTCATTGTTTTCTTTATAGAAGTGTGATGCAACTTTGAACTTTTATTTTCATGTTTGTTGAAACAATTATACTTTGAAGGGAGCTATTTCCACATTGTCGAGAAACTTGAAAGACTTACGATATTGGACCAATAGAACTATGCCATATGTTTTCTTTAGAGTAGGCTAAGTCTCTAGCATGATTTCCCTTGATATTTAAAATTTAGATCCATTTACATTAAATTCTAAAGAAACAAGGGTCAACATAAACCCTCCAAAACATTAACTTATAAAATAAAAAATGAAAAAATATCAATAAATCCATGAAGATCATTAAACATAATATTCATGTGAATTCTATTAAAAAAAAAACTAACTAAATCAAAACTCAAACAAAAATCAAATCTATAAAAATGTATAATGTCCAAAGAAAAAATGTATAAACCTAAAGATTTTTTGTGTTATAAAAAATCACAGTTTAATTTCTAACCATCAATCCACATGCACCAAAGATTCCTATCAAAACTTTATTTACCAAATCTAGAATAATCTTGCCTTTAGGTAAGGTTCTTCCCTTCGAAGAGTTTTGAATTTCTATGATTGATCTTGCTTGTAGCTCAATAATAATTAATTTGTCAATGTCTTACATAGCAAATAAGGTAAAAAATAAATAAAAAATCAATCTAATTTATTCTCATTTGCAATTTTTTATGGTTTTATAGGAGGTATGGAGCAAAATGTCTCATGGGAAAAAAATAAGTATACTACAGGATTAATTGGAATCTTTTCCTGAAAAATAGCAGTCCCTATCTTTTAGGATTGAAGATTTCAGCTGATGAAATTGGTGTGGGGCTAGAAATTACCCCACTAACGTAGGAGTTTTTTCTGTCACTTGTCACACATCTAGAAATTTAGATTTCCATTATGAAAAAAATAAAGAAAAATGATATTTATTTATTAATTTTTTATTCACAGCATTCCATTCTTTTATGGGACCACCAACTTCCCTAAATTTGAAAGCTTAAACTTTTGAACTAAACTACATTACGAAAAACAACCAACTTCAAAATTTTCCTTAAAAATCTCAGCAGCGCCCACTCAGATTTTTTTTAGGAAACCCCCTACGTTGAGGGTAAGATAAGAAAGTATGTGACTACCGGAAAAGGACGTTTAAGGCAAGACGGTGCTAAAGACAAATTCGTAGGGCCTCTCCAGTCACTCCGTCAACTCTAACAGTGTGCAAGATGAGATCAGCATTGGAATATAAAAGCGATAATATAATCCCAATGTTTTCAGTCATTCTCATGCCTTGCTGGACGCATGTGACTCTTTTTCTCTGATGTGCCCTCTGTCCAACAGCTTATCATTTATTACACTCAGAGGTATTTTACAGTGACGGTAAGAAGTTTTATGTCTTTGTGTGTATACAAAATTACAATATAGTTACAGCAGGCTGTGCTTTTCACAGTAGAACATTATTACAAAGAGAACAACATCAATGTTGTTCTTTAGCATAAATTGCAGTATAACAACAAAACTCATATTCACGTCACTGACAATGTAGATTTTCAATGCTATTAGATTTCTACAATTCATATTATCAATGTTAGATTTTTGGATTAAATTGTATGTCAATATTTGAGTCTAATTCAGAAATCTAGCATTAATGTAAATTTTATTATAAATAAAATTGTTATCACTGTAATGAATAATTTTAAATTATATATGTAATTTTGAGAGACAAGATGCTCAACTACTCAAACATTTTCCCTAATTTTAACTCAATCATATGAAGGTGTTTCTATGAAACCCATTTTTGTTGTAGATAGAAAATGAGAGCCATGCCTGTGAGTATCCTAGTGATCCTTGTACTGCATGTATGGCTTCCAGTTCAAGCCCACACAAGTTTCCGCTTCAACAAATTCAATTCCTCCACCCTTTATCAGATTGGAGATCCTTCAATCCGCTCTGGTGCCATCTGCCTCACCAATCAATCACAACATTTGTCTAGCCGAGTTTTATATACTCAGCCAGTGCAGATGAAAGATCCCAAGTCGAGAAATACGAGCTCATCATTCAGCACCACCTTCGTATTCGCAATCGTTCCTTTTTCTTCCGATCCTTCACGCAGCGGGCAGGGGATGGCCTTTATCATAACGCCCAGCAAGTCGCCGGTTGGACATTCATCAACCCAGTTCCTCGGTTTGTTCAATAGTTCCACCATCGGGAAGCCTTCCAATCATCTCTTTGCCGTCGAATTCGACACAATCCTCAACGAGGAATACCAAGACATCGACGACAATCATGTCGGCGTGGATCTCAACGACCTCATATCCGTAAAGGCTGAACCTGCCGGCTACAGGATTGGCAACCAGTTACATGCACTAGATCTCAAGAGTGGACACAATATCCAGGCTTGGATCGACTACGATCATACCCAACATCAATTGAATGTTACAATTGTAGAAGCTGGTTCACTTCGACCCAAAGAGCCTCTATTATCTCTCAAAATTATGAATCTGTCCAACCTTTTCGAAGATGAAATGTACATCGGTTTCTCTGCAGCAACAGGAACCGTCGTTGAAGACCACTGTGTCCTCGCCTGGAGCTTCAGCACAAATGGATCCGCACCTGAGCTGGATCTATCTCATCTTCCTTCCCTTATCATGCGCAAGAATTCAAACTCTCGACTTATAGCCGAAATTACTACAGCTCTGGTACTACTCTTGTTGCTTCTGGTTGCTGCAGTGGTTTTTTGGTGGAAGAGGAATAAGTACAGAGACGATATAGAAGAATGGGAGATGGAGTATTGGCCTCACAGGTTTAACTACAAAGACTTGCATATTGCAACCAAAGGCTTCCGAGACGAACAAGTTTTGGGCTGTGGAGGTTTCGGTCAGGTGTACAAAGGAGTCCTCCCTGATAACGGTCTTGAAGTTGCTGTAAAATCCATTTTTAAAGAAAGAAACGAAGCCCTGAAGGAATTCATTGCAGAGATCTCAAGTCTTGGGCGTTTACAGCACCGGAATCTTGTACAAATCAGAGGGTATAGCAGGAGGGGAGCGAAGTTATTCATAGTTTATGACTACATGCCAAATGGAAGCCTGGACAAGATGATATTTGAGAAGACGAAGAGCGTGCTGGCATGGGCTGACAGGTACAGAATTCTGAGGGACGTGGGCGTAGGATTGCTGTATCTTCACGAAGGGTGGGAGAAAATGGTAGTGCACAGAGACATCAAATCCAGCAACGTTTTGTTGGATTCTGAGCTTAATGGTAAGCTGGGGGACTTTGGGCTTGCTCGTCTGTACGAGCACACAGGAAACCTACAAACCACTCATGTGGTAGGTACGCTCGGGTACATTGCACCGGAACTCATACACACAGGAAAGGCTGCTCCTAGCACAGATGTCTTCAGCTTTGGTGTCTTAATGTTGGAGGTTGCCTGCGGGAGGAGGCCTGTGGATCCCTCTCTCGAGGCTTCCCAGGTAGTAATGGTGGACTGGGTGAGAGAGCTCTATGCGAAAGGCAGGCTCACGGATGCGGCTGATCCCAATCTTGGTGGTGAATACGTTGAAGATGAGATGGAGAAAGTGCTCAAATTAGGACTGTTGTGCTGCAATCCTAAGCCAGAGGCGAGACCTGCCATCAGACAGGTATTGAAGATAATTGAAGGGGACGCGTCTCTTCCCAGTGTAGATCCATATGAGCTCAGTGCAGAGAGCAGTAGTTCATATCCAAGTATTGGAGTATCCTTTGCCTCGACTTCCAAATCTTTAGAGGGACGCTAGTGGAGAGTCTCAACAAAGTAGTCATCATGTAGTTGAGGTTTCTTTCTCGGATTTTAATGGAAAGCACTGGATAGCGGGTGGATATCCCTTTTGCGCGGACTTGTTGGCCAGAGGATACTGTTCTGACAAAGCTATACCATTGTCCGGTTCCGATTATCAATGATGTGGAGATATTTTATGACTGTGGACTGTGAGATAGGACTAAGTTCCTCATTTACTCTTCTTCTGTATGTATGTATATATTGCTGATAGACATCTTAATACTTTTGGAGCATTTAGTCCCAATCGCCGCTGTTTTTTTCTTTCCCATAATCCTCCTGAATGGCGTTACTTCCTCCATTAATAGAAATTACTTTTGTGTATGACTGATTTTTCCTTCCCTACCTCCATTCTGTTCTACTACTGTTACCTGCAGTCCATAATTCTATAGTATGTATATACGGTAAAATGCCCTGATATGTATGCAAACTAGGGGACAAAATTCGACCTTCCCGACTGCAGATATTATTTCTCTGGTTCCGCAAACTCCACATATAGACTGATTTTCATTGCTGGAAAATGTGATAATTATGTGATTCAATGAAAGCATGGGAAAGAGGATCTACGTGCCTTAAGGGATTGAAACTTCTTTCTGGATAGTAGTGTTATGATTTTTTCTTTTGACTAAAGGAACAGTCAATGGGTAGAACAAGGGTGTGTAGATTATAGTTGAGTGCTTCTGGTTTAGATTGTGTAGTAATGTTTTTGCATCAACGTTTCGAATCATACTCTGTGATTCATCATCAGAATAATGAGTGTGATTCAAAACGTTGATGCAAAAAAATTACTACACAATCTAAGCCAGAAGCACTCAACTATAATCTTCATGGATTGTGGAAATCTATTATCTTTAAGGGTGTGTAGAGTCAAAATTATAATTCAACTATGAAGAAAATATACAGAACTCCGAAAAAGGAAAAAGTCTGTTTTACACATATATAAAGCATAAAGAGTTCAAGCTCGGTGCACAGATCCAGAAAAAGTAATGCATTGTAAATAAAATATATAGAATTTAGAAGAAGGAAAAGTTTTGATATATATATAAATTGTAAAGAGTTCAAATTCTCTATGTGGGGTAGGTTGAGGGTTTGCAAACTAAAGAAATTATTTGAGTGAGATAAATATACAAAATTCAAAAAACCAATCTCTATTTCTTATATATATGAAATGTAGAGAGTTTAAGTTCTTTGGCTTATTTTTCTCTAGAAGACTATTTTTGTTAATATAAGGAAGTGATTGTATCTTTCATTATGTTTCTATACTCTTTGTTTTTCTTTCATTTGACATCAAAGCAAACATGACATCTTCTTCTAGCACAAATCTTAGAAATCTTCAAATTTTTCAATTTATTCTCAAGAATTATGAGTATTAGTCAATCACAATGAGCAGTTTGTTCAACTCTCAAAATATATGAGATCTTGTGGAGAATGGGATTTCTAAACTTTTAGATGTAGCAATGTACAATGCATTATCACATATAGAGAAGGATGTGCTCAAGGATTAAAAAAATGGATTAAAGGTTTTCTTTTAATCTTTCAAGCAATGTATAAAAGTATTTTTTCCAAGGGTTCCTATAGCAAGAAAATCAAAGTCACCATAAAACATTATCCAAATTGCATATCAAGGAATCACTAAGGTAAAAACTACAAAATTGTAAATGTTGAGAAGAAAATTTGAAACCATCTATGAAAGATTATAAATATTAAGGTTCGGTGTTTTACCCAAATCATTGGCTTAGTTAATCAAATTAAATTTCATGGTGAGATTTTTGAAGACAAGAGAATAGTGTAAGACTAAAAAAAATCTACGGATATTAAGCTTGTATCTATTGTTTTGGGTATAGAAGAGATGAAAATCTTTCACAATTTTCTACATATGAGCTTCATGCATCTTTAATTTTTTATGAACATAGGCTGATTTTCTTCTAGCTCTTTTGTGGAGCATACACTCAAGTCAAGTTTTTGTTAGCCATGGTAGAGGTAAAAGGAGATTTAACTTCAATGACAGAGGTATAAATATATCAATACGTGGAAGAACCAATATAGCAAATTCAAGTGGAAGAGGCAATAACCAAAATCCAAGTCCAGATCAATCTTATGATAAATCTTGAGTTCAATGTTATCACTACAAATAGTATGACAATTATGCATAAGAATATAGAAATAGACAAATTTCATTTTAATAAACAGAGTGCAAATATTTTTAAAGACAATCAAAATTAGGGTAGTATATTTTCTTTTATGCAATTTTGCTCAAGAAAATATAAAAGATATTTGGTTTCTAGATTTATGAAATAAAAATAATGTTAATATTCTAACTAAACATAAAGAAATGTTTATAGTGTTTTCAATTTAATTCATAACTGAGTGAACACTGAACAATTTGTTTAGAAAGATAAAGTATCTTAAACCAGCTGTTAGGAAATTAGCTAAGCTAAAGTTAGAAATGACCAACAATAAAATCTTTCTTTTTCAGTGAACTCATTATCAAGTTTGGTGTAGTTGTTACTTCGATTTATAAACAATTTAATTAAAATAATATATGCGTTCTAAATAAAAATGGCATGACTTCACTTTTTAAAATTTATTAAAATATGTTAACTTATCTAAAAATTGAAATTAGAACAAATAATTTAACAGATTTGTTTTTAAGAGTTTAACAGTAAATAATATGGCATTGAGATTGAGATTGCGTTAAAAATCAAATGTGTGAAAAGGAGAGAGGAAAAGAAGTGTGTATATTCACAATCGAGGAGGATATAGAGGAAGAGGACATTGTTGGAATCAAGTTCTATTTCCTGTCTGGTTTCATGCGCTCCTATCTGTATATGCTCACATTCATCTAGATCTTTCACCGGATCAATTATTTTGTTTGCCATAGGCTTTACAAGATCGATCAATCCTTGTAATAAACCCACAAATTGAGAAGAAACAGACGTTTTGAAATTTTATCAGGGGATGAAATGCCTCATATTTTGAACTACCTTAGTGAGTTGTTTCTGCTACAAATGTATCCACCATGGTAATTTCCAGCCAAGGAGAGAAGGACTACATACCATAAGAGCTTATGAGAGTCGAACACTAGACTTCCTAAAGTCAGATCCTTAAACGAATTGATCTATTTTGCCGATATTGTGAAACCATGGGGTTTAAATATTCTGCTGTTGCACACTGCAAAATTCACTCGTTGTCTAATCTTGTATACAGTTGATTTGCAAAAATGGATTCTCAGTAGCTCATAAGCAATGGGAATGGGAGGCCATTAATATCCCTTGTACACACCACAACCAAATTATGATAAAACAAGTTGCTTAAAAGCATATCTTACACCATTTATGACTGGAAGCAAGGTTTACCCCAAAGTTAGATTTTTCCAGAAGAAAATCTACCTACAAGAGTTGTGCTAGGTCAGAAAATATGGTTGTCTCTCATGGCTGGTTTTCAGTTTGGTTGTATGGATTATGACATCCTATGTTGGCGTAAGAGTCTCTAAACATAAACAATGCATCTGCCTTCTCCTGTTTGCCTATCTGTAAAGGTAGCACCTTCAAATGAGTTATAAAGACTAATAAAAATGTTGAGTGCAAGTGGATCCCACTTCACAAACACGATAATAATGGTGTAGAAAAGGTTTATCTCTATTTCATATATACCTCTCACATGCCAAGTACCTTCATGAAGAATTCTACATCATAACATAATGTCATACAAATGTTTGTAAGCAGCTTCAAGTTTCACAATTGGGATGATGGAAATGTGGCTTGTTGGACTTTATTTTCTTCTCTTTTTATGAGACATGTAACATGCATACTTTATTTAATGGTGTCTCTCATTTGGGTAACATTTCTTTATAGCATTGATTGCATTTGTTGTATTACATGATCATATATTTATAAGACTTTTTAAAGATAAATCATAGTATTTTTATTATATGTATTATTAATTTCTTTTTCAATTTTTTATGATTATAAGATAATTTATAGCTATTATGTTTAAGTTTTATAATTTTATACTAATTTAATGTGTTCATGATGATCATTACCTGTGTTTTATATGTTTTTATGTTTTTGATCACATGTGTTATCATTTTTTTAATAATATGGAACACTTATGGCTGTGAAATTTATCTTTTATATGTCTACATACAAAAATTCAATATGCTTATTTTTATGATTAAATCATACTTATATCTTATAGTCATATGATTATGAGATTTATGTCTTTCATGATATCTCACTTTTTACTAGATTTTGTAAGATTCCTCAAGGATATGTTTCTTTGTCCTAGTAGTGTAAGGCCCACTTACTTCATTAGTAGTGATATAATTATTGAAATTATTAATATTGTTTTATTATAGATCTTGTTTATGATAATAATTTATTAGTAAACTATTGGATAAGTGAATACTTAATACTATGAGTTGTCTACATGATTTATCATGCATGGCAAATAAGTATAATAGTTTTCTTTATTATCATGGACAAATTTATGAAATCTTATGGTTAAGTCAAATGTGAAAGTATTTGGTTTATCTTATTTAAATTATTATCGAGTTGTTTATTATGTACTAACAAATATATTCAATACATATGTGATATCAAGACTGGTGAAAGTATTTGGAGGTTCTAGAGAAAATCCAAATTGAGAATTCATTGTGACACCTAGACCTAGGCCTATAAGGGGACTAAGGTCTCCATGTTCGAAAGTGTGTTAAAGTGTAGCATTGACTTTGAAATTGTGGCTCAAAATGGTGGAGAGAGTCTTTTTCATTATTATTTTGTGAAAATAAGTATCTATTATGACTACCTTTGGGTTGGGTATTTTTTATGCATAAAATTTTATGATTTTATGAAGTTTTAAATTTTCTTAAATTTCTAAGGAATATCGTGGAGAAAATGGCTCGAAAAGAGAATGTCAACAATCACCTTCTTTGGAAGAAGGAAGAGTCATGTAATCTTCATTGTATTAGATTTTCTAGTTGAGTGAAAATAGTATCTTTTGAGAATTGTAATTAAATTCTAGAAACAAGAAGGAAGTGAGGATTTGAAGATGAAAAATCAGAAATTGACGATATAAAAGATTCAATAGAGGTATGAAAAGAAATTTCAAGTGATTGTCTTGAAACCTAGATCTTGATTCAAAAATTGATGAAGAATATAAATATTTTTTCTTGTGAATATTTTTGTATGTTGGGATGGGATTTGTGTTGGTGTAGCTCTCAAATTTGATTGGGAGCAATCTATATATGGAGTTTGAGGAAGAAGTGAGGATTCCTTTGAGAAATTTTAGCTTTTCCTTGTGAAGGACAAATCTTCACATGAGTTCTATAAATACTTTTATTTTTTATGGTAGGGAGGTAATTTGGAAGAGGTATTTTTTGAAAAAGAAAACTTGAAATTTTTGATAAGAGTGTCAAATGTGCTTATATTATTTTGGTGATATGGTGGTATTCTAGTGTGGTGTTGATGAATGTGAAATAAATATAAAGGAAATCCCATAGACCCAACAAAAAGAAAACCAAAAGGGATAAGGGGTAGCACTTGAACAACATAGAAATAGAGAATAAAGGAAATGTTGACAAAGAATAGCCAAAAAACAACTCAACTACACACTAACATCAAACCTATAGAAGTGCACACCCTTAATTTTGGCATGAGAATGTGAGATAAGCTTTGAGAGATATTTCTTCCTACATTGAACCTAGAATCCTCGCCACCAAATGACAAAGAGGGAGGAGAGACCATAAACTTTTCCTTAGAGGGAACTGATTCAGAAGAGGGGAGACAAAGTGGATAAGAGGGTTCTAGAGGAGGAATCAAATAGGTGGTAAGGGGCACATAGACGGCTTCCCCAAGAAGTGTCTGAGAAGCAAAAGAAACCAAGGTAATAGGTAGATCAATAACCAATGACACAATAATGGTAAGAGGATCAGGGGCCTCTAGAATAAGAACCAAAGGTGCACCAACAACAATTGGAGTTGGGACCTTTGAATTAGTGTATCTCTCAAAAACAAAATTGTGAGAAGATCGTGGATAGAATCTTTCCACCAAGAAGAGGAACAAGAAACCTTCGAGTGAGGAAAAGAAAAAGACAAGTGACTGGTAGAAAAGAATAGTTAGCACTAGAAAGAGATGCCTTCATAATTCAAAGGTTTGCTCCAAGAGCAATCTCTAACCTTTAAAACCACCTCAACTAGGAGAGGTGACTTGAGAAGTCCAACTCCACACGGATACCTGCATAAGTAGTATGAGACAACATGGTGATAGCATTATCTACCATAATAAAATGGCCCAAAGAATCCCCAATTCCCATACAACAAGAATTTCACCAAAACTGAAGCGAGAGATTTGGGAAGCAAATCCAAACAAAAAGTAGCTGAAAAGATTCAGTGAGAGGATTAAAAGAGGCCAGAAAGACATGTTATCCCCAAAATTAAAAGCGAGAATTTAAAATTACAACATGATCAACATTTGAAACAAAAACAATAACAATTTTAATATTTCTTTAGACAATATTTTTTCAGACAATGTGTCAAACAATTAAATATATTTTTTAAGAGATATATATTTAATCAATTTTATCAAATTGTTGACATCATTTTCCTGTCCCTTAGTTTTTCATTTGGGAACTTCTTGAAATTTACTGGCAAGGGTGGCAAAGTTGGGGTTCTCACCTGCCAGTTGCATTCATCTAAACAGGTATATTAAATAGAAACAAAGTTTGCACTCTTAAATCAGTTAAAAAAATAAAATTAAAGATTGCAGGCTGTGCTTTCCACGGCGAAGGTTGCAGCCCAGAATATAAGGCGCTGGGAGATTGCTTGCTTTAGCTTATAGCGGGGCATGGCCTCGCCACCCCTTGCTCTTATCCTTTGAATCGGTGTTTCTGGAGATAAAGCTAAATAATTTTATTTTCTTATTTCCAATGCCATTTCTTATGGCTATTTTCATCACAGATTTTGGGTTCTAGCTTCAAATTTATTTTGATTTTTGACTGATTTTATCATGCCTGGCATTCAAAACTATTCTCTCAATCATTTAAAAAGACAGAATGATTTAGTTAATCATGATTATTGTTTTACTGTAAAAAAAAAATATTCATACTTTTCTGTCATATGCATAAATCTGATTTGAGAGCTCAAATTGCTCCTCCTCAAATGATTAAATCGATAACACATTTATAACTGGTTTGAAAAGTGTATATTTTCTATATATATATATATATATAAATTACTTTTCAATCAAAGCACAACTACCATTTCCTAGAATATCCGATCACTTTCTGAACATCCTTATGAATAATTTTTTTTAAATGCACTCTATAAAATGAATTAAAAGAATTCATAGGAGTGCATAAATTACTAAGATAGTTCATAGAAATCATATTTTGAGCTCTCAACCTTATTGTACAAAATATTTCATTAGTTTTTAGATAATTCAGGTCTAAATTTTTATATAATGGCCTCAAGATTAAGAATTATCTATCGACAGATGTATAATATGGATTTTTATATTTATGAGCTTCAATTTATAATATAGATTGAAGTTTAAGAAAATTAGTATAAAAAATAAATAGAGTGTAATTTGTTTAATTATTTTATCAAGTTTTCTTTGTGCATTTATATTGTATTTTTGTTATGATATTTAGTGTGATTTGATTAAAAAAAATATTGAGCATGACATTTGGTATTAGATTTTAGGTTGTAAATGTTGAATGCTTTAAGAATAATATAGATCTAGTTTATTAATTTGTGTAGGATATGTTGATGCTTTAAAATAAAATGAGTTGTGAATTTTATATTGTTTATATTGATATTGAGTTACATCTTTCAATAAGATAACAAAAGAAGTATAATCTAGATATTTTAAGAGTAAATTTTCTTAAAAGAATGTTAAATAAAAGAGGTAAAATTTGATGTTGCATAATCACAAGTGTAAACATTATCTAAACTATTTAATATAAAAACCAAAGTGATTAAATAATAGAGCAAAATAATAATTCAGAACCCTTAATATATTTTGATGAATGTGATATCTTTGTGGGTTAATGTTGAGATTTGGTTAGAAGGTGACATTTTTGAAATTTTATTTATTTGACCTCACTAAAGATAGATAATTTCATATTAGGATTAAAACCTCCCATGTTTTGTATCTTGGTTACCTTGATAAGTGAGTTCAACATTGCCTTCTCTAAATCTCAAATGGTTTAAATACACTTTTTTTTGTGATTTTCTAGATATACGATTCACTTAAGTAATTATTTTAATGTTGATAATTTTTTTCTAGATTAATGGGTATATTTGAAGTGAAGAATGTGTAAGACTTTGATTATTGAATAGGTCATGAAAGATAAAAAATATTAGGATGTATGATCCTTTCAAATAAATCTTAATATTTAAAATAATTTATTATTCTCATGTTTATTATTTTATAAAATAATAATAAAAATAAAACTAGAGAATTGAGTCAAATATGTCAAAAGCATAAAGAAGAGAAATATGTAGAAACTAAATAATAATATGTGCTAATTGTTTTGTATTTTTTTGGTTATAACATGTGGAAAAAATTATTTTACAAGATGGAAATTATCTAAGAAAGATGGATAAATATAAGATAATTCTTAAGCACCCTTAAAAAAATAGGACATGTAGGATGTAGATAGATAATATGCCTAGATAGGTTTACTATTTAACATATATGATGTAGGAATTGTAGCATCGTAAACTATCACCTCTATAATCGTACACCACCTTGACATCCTATTTTGCTTACAAAATTACTTATAATAATAATTTATTCATTTTAGGGCCAAATCACAAAAATAGATTCAATTCCCTAACTTCCCAACAAATTTGGGGTAAAATCACCCAATCAGGGGTGGTAGCACCCTTGACCTTAAAGGGGATTTAGTTAAGACTAAATGTCTTAGTGTTGTTCCTTGGAGGATTAAAAAGATCCTAGGTTGGCCTATAATCAAAATTTCAATTAGAATACATATATTAAAAAAAATTATTCTCATTTGAACATTAGAAGATAATTATGAAGGAGGTATTATGATGCACTTATTGTGAATATGTATTGAGTTATCCTCTACAAGCTAGCTACACCGATCTATTGTGTATTTTGGACTAACCTATTAGAGGTCTTCAATCCATTCAAACATCCATCAAACAAACTTTGGTGGCAACACATGGTGCGGACATCACTTCAAGAGATACTCCATACCAAGGTAAAATTATTGAATCTCATTTATTGTTTCAATCTATTATTGTTTTGGCCTCAACTCAACCTATGGCATTCCCTCTTTATCACCATCTTTAGTTGTACGTAGAGGTGGAAACACCAAAATAGGGTTAGACTTAGGAAAGCCCTTATATAGAACAATCTTTCCCCCTCTTTTCATGTGTGTTGGTTAGGTCAAGAAGTTTTGTCAAGAGCAAGTCATAGGAATCTTAGGGCAAACTATAACCTACTTTTTAGAGGTTTTAGATCCTAAATGTTGAACATCTCGAATACTGAGAGGGTTGTGAATCAATATTCCATAAAACCACAATAAAATCCATCTTATCATTATCAAAATTATGACTTAATTAGCAAGAAGGTACATAAAAAAAAATCAATGCAACCACACACATGAACACTAGGATTCTTATGTGGAAAACTAAAAAAGGGAGAAAACACGGTGAGGGTTAACTCACAATATATTATATCCAGATACATAATATTATAGGGCTCACTACCAGGACTCTCTATCCTTAAAAAGGCTTACTACTTGAGTACAAAAGATGGCTAACCGTCAAGCTCACTACCAAAATATTGAACTAATAGGATACACATTTAATGTGTAGGGTTCAGTTCCAATGAAGCTCAAAATATGAAGTACTGCCTCACACAACAATCGCTCAACTAATATGCACTGATCCACAACTGATAAAGCATTTAGGCTCAGATCTTCACACACCCCTTAATCCTTTTTGCACCTCTTCTTTAGCATTCACACACACTCATCATCCTCTCATTATATATATACAAGTATATCTTATTCATCAATCAGGTCACCCTAATTAGATGAAAACAACATAATCGAAACTTTCTTTGTCAGCACCATATATAATTTAAACATTTTATCCATTAGTGCATTATACCAAGTCAGCTAACATAACTAGTCTCCCTAATATATTGCACACGATAAGTCAGCCAAGACTAGAACACCATTCTCCAAACCAAAAAATAAACATCAAAGAAAACACCTTCCAGATTTGAGAACATATTAATCTCTCATAATACTACCAACATAAAGACTATCAACAAAACCAAATCATAAGAATTTTCACCTTAATAAAATGCAGAGTCTCCCACATAGTATGTCAAGGAAGGAACAATAGTAGAATATAGAGTTGAACTCTATTAGAGATAACTTTCTGCTCACAACCAAAAACATCTCAAGCTCCAGTATACAACTATCTGAATGAGTCATGATAACATGGTTAAGAGAATAGAGTCATGATAGATCTTGTAGTGAATTATGAACTCAAATACCAACACACTGATCCATCACAAAAGAGTATTACCAGCAAAGAACAACTTTATGTAAACCAAGTAGACTTCCCATATAGTTATCACCATGTTGACATCAATGACAACATAGGAACAACCAACACAAACCATCCATACTTCATGCTCATGTTGGAAGGCTCTATAATCCTAACAATCTCCCCCTTTGGCATTAATGGCAACATGCATGACAAAAAAAATCAAATAAACTGCAACTGAATACTCTGAATACTACCCCTATCAAAACTATTCTTCATCAAAATATTTTTATTTGTTAACCTCCATATCTTCATCTCTCTATCTCTCCATCTCTCCATCTCTCCCCCTTTGACATCAATGACAAAGGATGGGGTTCGATATATATGTATATATGCATCAAAATCTAACCAAAAAGATATGAACACAAAATTGAATTAACCAAAAGAATAACCTCTGAGACTCTCCAAGATGACCTTCCATGACACATTGCTTCTTCCCATGAATCTTTTGCACTTATAAGAGTGTTATGTAATAGCTCAAGCTTAGTTAAGGACTCTAAACCATCTGCTAAAGTATTGGGACTAAGATTAATCTCTGATAATTCACCAATACAACCAAGAGCATTAGAAAAAAAAGTGTGCTTGATTTTAATAATGTCTTTGAGTGCCACAAACTTGATAAATTTTGTCCTTTGATCTTGCAGAGAAAATAATTTATCCTGAAGCTGCACAATGTAGGACCACCTTTGATTATCTCTATCTTCTGCTAACCTATATGTATTTCCCTAACTGATCATCTGGGATTCACTGATCCTTATCTCATTTCTTATGTTCAATGTACCGCCAGACCAATCTAGGCAAAAAGAAACCAATTTTTGTGCCTCTTCTTCACAAAATTGTACACTCTCCAATTCCTTCATCAATAAATTGTGTGTATTTGCACATTTTTCTTTGATGTCTCCCAAATTTCCTTCATCAGACCTAATTCCAGTATGAACTTCAAGTCTGGAGATGTATACCTTCAAAGAATCAATCATGCCATAGAGATTCTCCACAACAGAAATAGATGAATCAAAATTAGCACTAGGAATAACCTTCTGCAACTCTTACAAATCTCTTTGAATATTTATTCTTTGCTACTCATGTTGAGCTCTCTCAAACTCACTTCCTTGTGCAACTTCTTGCCTAACAAAACTCATATTTTTCTTCCCTATTACCGTTATGCTACTGGAGGTACCTTCTACACTGAGATTCTTAGGGCTTTCCAAAAGAGTTTTAGTATAATTATCAACCTCAGCCTCTGACACTTCATAATCTAATTTTTATGTCCATACCAACCTTGATTCAACTACTTCCATGTGACAAAAATCTGTAGACACAAGAAAATTGATGCTTCCAGAGTAGCTTTGAACAACACTTACTGGAATCCTAAACCTTCTATTCATCCTCTTCTAAAATGTTCCAAAGAATGCAGCAATGACAATCTCTTGTGTATCTGAGCTACCAAGATTTACGATGAAGTTCCCAATTTGATGGGCAATAGGATCTATATTTGACCATTCTATCCTTCCTATTACTAGTAATTCTCTCAAAAAGTAAAGAAGTAGGTAGACAACCAAATTTCCATATTGGAATATATTATTCTTACTCTTCTTGATTTCCTTCAAATTTTTCAAAAGATGTATACGAAGTAATTCACACAAGTCATAATCCATATCTCTTTTAACCATATCAACAAAAGTATGTACAACAACAATAGAAAATGTAAGGTCATTTCTAGGGATACAAGATATGTGACTGATGACCATAGAAGCATACCTTATTACTAGATCCATAATTGATCTCAAATCAATCTCTTTCCCTTCAAGATTCACACCGGTAACCTCAATTATCCATTGCTCATCCATAGCCTTCCATTTGGGAACTTGTCCGGAGGAACACAAACCATTTACATATCTAATAGCTTCTTTGGTAATCAAATGTGCCTCATCAATCCACAAAGATTCATGATGATTTTTTCTCAAAACTATTCAAATATACTTCTTCTCAAATTCAAACAAAGGGCTTTCCTCCAAACATCTATTTTTTTCTCAACACTCTGTAGGCATCATGGTTTTCTTCCAATTCACTCTTCCATAGCATGCTCAGCTAAACTAACGAAATTTATTCTATCTTACACTAAAAAAATGCATAGATATTTTCCATGGGAAATACTCTCAGAGGGATGGGAGAGATTGCACCAACATACTCTTTTCAAACATTCTTCAAATTAACTTGTATTGTATATGCACTATTCACAACCTTTGAATTATCCATAGCAATAAAAATGAAATATTGCACAACAAGAATACCTCTGTAAATGCCAACAAGAAATGTATAGATATCCTACTTCTAGAGGTCACTTCGAATCTACTTGATTTCTTCTTCAAACCCTGAAACTCTAAATTGCTCTCTATGCTTATTTTGCATGCTTCTATGAAAATGCATAAGCCTTTTGAACTATCTAAATTTATTCCTTTCATTCTAAATGATTTTGCAATAAATGATTCAACTTGTAGGTAGATTACCTCAAAAATCGTGTATGCCTCCATTCTTTCAAATTCTACAGACTTCATCCTTCACACATGCGACTAAGAAAATTCCTTAATTTCGTTACCACATTAAATATACCTATGTCATGATGTGATGTACAAGTATCGATGAGGGGGTTTATTAGATTTTATAATAATTGATCCCTCTTAGCCACTACTTTACTTAAATATTGACAGGAGTATCTGCACCAGAGGTCATCATAGATAATACTAATGATTCTGATTCAACTTGCTTGAATTCTCCTTCCTTTCTCTAAATATTTTTCATTTCCTTTCTTGCTTCATTTGGATTAGTGATTTGAT
This sequence comes from Sequoiadendron giganteum, assembly GCA_007115665.2. NCBI lineage: Eukaryota > Viridiplantae > Streptophyta > Pinopsida > Cupressales > Cupressaceae > Sequoiadendron > Sequoiadendron giganteum. Next base: position 878,120,467 of record CM021100.1, on the reverse strand, counting down.
AATTCTTCTTCGCCAGATAATTATTTTTTCTTCTTCTGTAGTTATTACCAGGGCGTTCCAGATTGTTGCGCTTACATAAAATAGCATTCTTCTTAACATTTTTAATTTTATTCAACTTATGTTCGGGCTGACGCAAGAAGTTGGGTCCACAAAAAGCTCAAAAAGTGGAAGTGTTTTTGTTGCTTTTTAGAATTTGTAACACTTGAACTAAAATTTTGAGGCACTTACACAATGAATCTTAAAAAATTCTATAATATAAAATTTATTATTTTGAATCTAGTTTCCAATTATGTAATTTATTCAAATACCTAGATGACAGAAATTAAATTTTGATAGGGATGTATAAAAACCACTTTTTAAAAGTCATTTTTTTTACCATACCAGACACGTGTACATACACCACTTTTTGACCCAAATAAAATTATTTTGCTAATTCGTTTTGGGAAAAGAGAACTAACAACATGAAGATGGATGAGGATAATTTTTGTAATTTTTTTTAAATATGTTTTTATTGAATTTTCATTGGCCTTATTTGCTATTTTTAAAAATCAACATGTACGGACAACATAATTGGACCTAAACTAAATATTTTTTGAATATTTTTTTTTCATTGTGTAGAGAATTGTCTGAGTATTGATGCCATATAATTTTCTACAAGAAACTTTTAACTAAAAAAAGATTAAGAAAAAAAAACTTGATATTTCAAGTTTAAGGACTAGTTTGCTTATAAATTAATTAAAAATAACAAATATAATCCAATATTAATAAAAAATATATATATTTGGAAACTCTAAATTGTGTTCTCTAATGGGTTTTAATTTAATAGATTGATTCAGAAAAGAATTCCATCAACCATATTACCAAAGTTGGACATTCTTCTTGAATCTGCCTTAGTTTTTTAGTTGCAGGTCAAAAGCTAAGAGTCGGGTTGCCAATCCTTTCCTGAGCCTAAAACCAAGGCTACATGTGGGTTGGAGATTCAAATTTTTAATAATGCATACGCGTTATTAAAATGCATATGCGTTATTTAAATAGAACAAACACGCATTATATAACACGTACACAATATCTATTTACCCATTAGGTAAAGGGAATGTGTATGCATTATATAATGCATACGCATTCCTAAAATAGAACACATAAACTTTTCTTATTGTAGACACTGAAAATATCTTGATTGATATCATGCACCTAATCCTGATTTACTAACATCATTTCTTTCTGAATCACTTCTTACTAACCAGTTAATTAAATAACCCTTATTTAATTAATTCATCATAATCCCTCTTTTAATTAAATAAATCATCTTATTTGATTAAATCATTATCCTCTTTTAATTAAATAAATCATTTTATTTAATTAACTCTAATATGTCTTGTTTGATTAAATAAATAAATTTTAATTAATCCTAATGTTCCTCTTTTAAATTAAATAGTTCATGTTATTTAATTAAATCGTATTTCTTCTTTTGATTAAATAAATCACCCTTATTTGATTAAATCTAACATCATCCCTTTTTAATTAAATAAATCAAACTTTATTTAATTAAATATAATATCTCAAACTCCTTTCATTTTGATTTAAATAAATCTAAGTATTTAAATCAAATGTCACAATCAAACTAATCTCCTCTAAGTTAATTATTCTTAGCTCCTAACTCTAATCCATCAAATCCTCTAGCTTTTTCAAGTTGCACATGTAAATCAATTTATTTGATTTATTAATTCCTCTTATTTTTATTCAAATATGGCATATTCTTGGAATATTTCACTTATTTGAATTCTCCCTTCTAAAGGACTTTTGTCCTCCAACATGGAATTTATGGCTCTTACATGTTCTTTTTCTTGAGCCAAGTGGCATTTAATTCATCTTCATCTCCCTCCAATAAGCCAACTTTCAAATTTGAATCTAATAGCATTTATCATGCACAGTGACCAAAATGTGCTCCACCTCCTTTGATTAGCATCTTGACAAGTGGCACAATGTCATTGGGTCAAGTTTAATCCCATATTCTCCCTATTTCTCATTTCTCTATCCTTCTTTCCTATAAATAGAGAGCTTCTTTATTGATTTTGGATCCAAAAGTTTAGGCATTTTATCTCATAGTTTAATTGTTCTTAGTATAAGTTCTATATCAATTTCATCATTTTAAGCTAGTTTCTATCATCATTTAGCATTCAATTGCACATTTTGAATCAATTATCATCATCAATCTTATCAAGGAATTGGGAAAGGATTCTTTCCACATCAAAGAAGCACCAATTCCCCTATGGGATGCTGGTTTGAGCATTAGAATAAGATTTCATTAGCCTTCATTTGATAATTTATATTTGTTTTCTTATTTGTGTGCTTGGATGAATTTCATAGGGAATGCTTTGGTTTAAATTTGTTAAATGAGGAATAAATTTTTGCTTGTTTGTCCATGTTTGAATAGGTTGAAGGCCTTTGAGCATTCACATTTTGGCACCCATCGTGGGGAAAGACCCCGTTTTTAACGTTTTTTGCAGGTTTCATCAACAAGTTTGCTCGGAAATCATGAGGTAGCACATCCACTGTCTGTTTCAGCGGATTGGTGGTGAATTTTGGCACATCTAAGCATTGTTTTAGTGCATCAATAGCCTGAAATAGAACATTTACCTCCTTTCCAGTGTATTCACCTTTTGTTTCTAGGCACTAAATCTACTTTAGCGCATAAAGTCACTGTTTTAGTGCATACAATCACTGTTTTAGCACATACAATCATATTTTAGCGCATACAGTCATTGTTTTAGCATATAGAGTCATAGTTTTAGTGCATACAGACACTATTTTGGTGCATCTGGGTCATATTTTAGCGCATACTTTCACTATTTTAGTGCATATGGTCTTTGTTTTAGCGCTTTTATAGTCAAACTTAAAATGGTCATATCTTGGTCATATTTTGGTCTTTTTCAGAGCTTTGTTTTTTTAAAATGGGGTAGAATTTCATAATATATCCAATGGTGTAGGTGTGTATCAACTTTGATAGAGTTTAAATTTTCAATTTTTTACCTAATGTCAAATCACAATGAAACTTGGTCTAAATTTTAGGATTTTTATGCTTAATCATTTATCTAACCCCCATATATTCTTGTTTCTTTATTTAATCTAACATTTGGAGCTTGTATTGCAAGTTTTAAAGGATCATGGAGCATGGAAATGAAAGAAAAAATCATTATCAAATCATTATAACAAGTGGTTTTAAACACTTTGGGCGCAATTATAATCCCATTCTTAAGGCTTTGTTATCTTCAAGTTTTAGGACTCAATAATTTTCATTTTGGCTTAAAAAGAACATTAGGCAACATACTAAATTTTGTTTTGGGCTTAACAATTGAACAAGAAAACTTCACATTTCAATCTTGGTGCTTAAAAAGAACCCATTCTTGTTTTGAAGGTTAAAATGAACATGTGTCCTTTATGTTTTGTAATCTTTTACACAAAGTAATCTCATTTAAAAGGGCGTATGCACTTCTCTCATGCTTCATAGTGATCTTGAGAATCAAAAGTCATTTTGGTGACATTAAGTTGTATAAAATATTGCCTCCATATTTCAATTTGGGCTCTTAAAATTGAACAAAATCTTGCGAGTGTGAGTGGAGTATATCGCGTGTGTTATCTCTTTGTTTCTTAACAAATATTGATTGAACTATGAATGTAGTTGCTTGGTTTTGTTTATCCTTAGAGGGCCTTCTTGGTGGGGAAAAATAAATCACCCTAGGGAACAACCCAATTGGTAACACGCTAAAGCCATGTGACTTCCAATCGGTATATAAGTGTGGGTACTTGTGGAAAGTTCAAGTATATCACTACAACAAATCCCTATGATTTTCTCCATTTTTTGCTTCCACCCACTGTTTTAATCTATTTTTTGCCAATTTTTTGAAAACATCGACTCTATTTATCGGGATGGCACTATTTTTTGCACTTATTTGCATCGATCAGGATAAGTCAGCGTTAATTTAGGTACTAATTTACACCAAAATTAGAGCCGCGTTTAGCATTGATATTGTCTTTGAGTGTGGCACCGCCTTTAGCGATGCCTTTGGCTTCGAGTTTAGCTTCAAGTTTAGAACCACTTTTAGCTCTGACTTTAGCTTCAAGTTTAGCTTTGGGTTTAGCGCCAGTTTAGACACCCCTATGTCAAAGAGACTTATTTATATGTCTCATCGACAATGTAAAATAGTGAAATGTCAACAAGATACAAACATATCAAGGAGAGAATCACTTAAGTCACATTGACAAGGTATATATACAAGTGCTCGGTGAAACACAACTCTTGGATATAAGGAAGTAATGTCGATGAGACATTGAGATATCAATAAGACAACTAAGATTGTATCATCAACACTCTTCACGTAATGATCAAAAGCATACACCACTATACTATCAGGAAGGTGAGCAACATATGCGGTAGAGCGGTATACACCACAACCACATAGCAAGAAGCCTTGAGCAAGGTGGTAGTGTGGTAAACAACAGAAGGGAAGGGAAAAACATTGGCATACCGTAGCGGGTATAATAAGAGATGGCGGTAGTACGGTAATCGTGGAATCATTACAATTTACAGCACTAAATGCAGCAAAGAACGTCAGTCACAATCCATTTGAATAAATCATTTAAGGAATCAAGAATATAGCCCACCAAAATACTCTAAAACTCTAATAAACATACTTTAAAAAATTCGTCAAAATCTTATTTTCAGGCATAACCCGTTAGAATGGAGTTTTAATTTTAATAAACATACAATAAAACCTTTGTTGAAACCTTATTTTCAGGCATAGCCCACCAAAATGGAGAAGTGTTTCAGTAAATAATGACAGAGAATGGTAAGGAGATGTGTTTGATAGGAGGCATAGGATTCATTGATGTTTATCTCATTCTTGCTCTGATCAACAAGGGTTACAATGTCCACACTATTGTTTGTAATTCAGGTATTTAATTGACATATGTTTGCATAATCTCAAATTCCTTCAGACGCTTTTGAAGTATCAATGTATCCTATATAGGGTTTAGAGTGACTTCTTTTAATTTAAAAAAAAAAATCAGATTCTTTTGAAGTATCAATGTGTCCTAGATAGGGTTCAAAATAATTTATTTTAATTTAAAAAAATAAAAATGATGTATTTTTCTTGTGATTAAATAATTTGGAGATCTCCTAATTTTTCCCTAGCACATTGTCCTCTTTTGCATTGTGTTCCTTACTCCAACTGCTAGGGTTTTGCATATTTTGGCATCTTTAATATCTTCATGATAGTGGCTTTTAAATAGATCTCACTATTTGCTTTAATTTTTATCATGGTAACCCTTGAGTTCCATAATCCACCTTCAATCTCTTCTAAGAATGTTGTCTTAAGCTAGACTACATAGTATGCATATAAAGAAAGTCCTCCATACCTGCCATTGTTCCAAACCACCACTCACCGGCTTGCTTAAAATGTTGCCTCCATAAGCACAATAGCATGTTTTAAAATCATAGTTTCCATTGATTGACCATTAAGGTCACTAATTTCATCAAGATACAATGAGATTTTTGTCTTCAAACTTAAGGAATTATGCATGATAACATTGTGAATTGTTTGTTGTGTACAATTTGATTTTCTTACACATTTACTGCTTTGCTAACTACCTTTAAGACTGGAAATTGTACCATCAGTTGAAATCTCAAACAACTCACTCATTGTCACTTGAAGATTCCTTTCATGAGCATCCTTGTATAAAATCAAACTATGCCCTATAGACTGCCTACTTACTTACTAATATAGGGGACTCATTGTTTCATGGTATTTTGAGTTTTATTTAGAAGGGGTTAATATGTGGCATTTTTATGTGCAAGGAAAATAGATTGTGATGCAACATTCAGGTATGGAAGGTTCAGGAAAAATTGGATTGCTATCAGTGTCATAACCAGGTTGGATTACACCTTGAGCCGGTGTGAAACACTTCTGGGTGTTTTCGCTTTGAATCAGAACTTGTGTGTAGGAATTTCCAAATATTTGATAGAGGAAGCTCCTACATTCAAAAGATAAAATCATAAATCTTCTTATCCAATTTCTAATCCAACCTTACATCTTTAATATCCAATAGAGAAAGTTTGTATATTCTAAAGATAAAATCATAAATCTGCTTATCTAGCTTTTGATCTAATTTGAGGTCGCGAATATCAAACAGAGAAAGTTCCTGTATTCTAAAGATAAAATCATAAATTTTATTGGTCCAATTTGATATCCAATTTCAGGTTGTGAAGCTCTGACAGAGAAAGTTCCTACATTCTAAAGATAAAATCATAAATCTGTTTGGTCCAATTGTAAGGATTTTTCTTTTTAATTATACTTTCTGACATTTTTCTTGATACAAATTGTTACTTTAAAATTATGGTATTTCTTTTCTTCTAATTTTTTCAACCCTCACTTCAGGGAAGAGCTCCGTAGATGGTTCCTTCAGATGGCGACTACACTTTTATGCTATAGGTTCCATCTAGAAATACTAGAAGCTTAGGTATTGTCATACTCAGGTACAATAGAGGTTGAGGTTACTTTGTTCTCCTTGATACAAAATTTTGTCCTTCAATCCCTCTTAAGCAACATTCACTATTATATAGACTTCATCATTGTACCTTGCATGCATTTGATTTAATTTGTTATGTGGAAATATGTTGGCTCTGTCTTTGCAAGTGATGACTATTGTGTAATCTTTTAATCTACATGATTACCCATCATGTTCAATTCTTGTGACTATTATGATGCTTGGGGCTGCTTACTTTTAACCATATTGTTAATAAAAACTATCTTGGAATCCTTGATGATCAGTTTTTTCATAATCATGGCTATACTGATACTGGAATGTTCTTATTAATAAGGATAAATCTTTATCAATAAGGAGATTACCCCTTACCAACATACTCCACTATCCTTGCAAAGATTGATCTTTAATGTTTCATGGATGGTTTACTTGTGTTCATCCTTCTCAAATGAAACAATAGGGCAGCAGGCTGGGCTCAGCCCTTGTGGGAGCCACATTTCACCGCACATGTTGTAACCAGATAAATAAAATAACCTAATTTTTTCTAGACCTACACAATGAGAAAACATGTTAGATAAAACCAAGCATATGATAGATATGTTTGATAACTTTCTTGTTTTCCTAGACATCTATGGTATGCAAGTTATTTGAATGCACATGCTGATCAAATTATATGTTTATAGATGTATGCATACATTTTGACTGTTGATCCTTCATTTCTCTAACAACACTCTTCTCACTCAAATATAGGGAACCTAAGAGCAACAAGGAAGACATCAACTTGGAGGCTTAGACAAGTGGGAAGATTGAAGATGATGTAGAACAAAGCAACCGAGATTCGTCATTGAGGCAATGATGGGTCCCCTTTCTCTTTATGTGCATTTTTCTCTTTTGTATCTATAAATATAAGGTTTTTCAATTATATGCATTCAAATAGTCAGTTCCATGGCTTGTCTGGAACAACATATATTTACATTATCAATAAAGACATTATTTTTGAAAGGATTGTGCAATATTTCCTATATTATATCCATCTGCATAAGTGCAATCTAGTAATGTAATCTTATGATTTTGTTTATGCACATGAATGTAAGGTACCAAAAATAAAAATGTACCTTACTCTTCATTTGAAAATCACAAAAGCACTACCTAATTGAGCTATTAACTTTTGTGTCTCCACGAACATATGTTGATACAAAATGAATGGAAGAAGCATAAAAAGTAATCCTAATTTTTTCTGCCAACAATTCATACCAAAGATTGAAAAATTTGAGGATATTTCAATAGGTAATTTGTATCAACACAAATAATATTACTGAAGCATTTCAAATTTTAGGCCATAAGAATCACCCCTTTTTAAACATGGATTGTGTTGTAGCCAAAATTCCATCCTAACTATTTTTGCATACTTCCATTTTCACTCATCTCTTACATCCACCATATGCATAGAATTCCTATCATAATAACTTAAATTTAATAAAATCCCTCACGTGAGCTTCCAAATAAAACCCTTGATCACAACATCAAAGTGTATTCCTCCTTTGAAATACTCCTATGGTTGCTCATAACATATCGCCAAGACAACACCATGTCGATAAGAGTCCCTCCAAATTCTCCTCGACATTAGCACAAAGCACAGATCGGAAATGTAGATGAGACACACCTATGTCAAAGAGACTTATTTATATGTCTCATGGATGATGTACAATAGTGAAATTTCAACAAGATACGAGCATATCGAGGAGAGAATCACTTATGTCACATCCACAAGGTATATCTACAAGTGCTTGGTGAAACACAATTCTTGGATATAACGAATTAATTTTTGATGAGACAGTGGAATATCGGCAAGAGACATTACCTTGTCTCATCGACACCGGCAACCAACATCAGAGGAACATAAGATCTAATTTTGAAGAGACATTGAGATATCGGTAAGATAAATGAGATTGTCTCATCGACACTCTTCAAGTAATGATCAAAATCATACACTATTGTACCACTGGGAAGGTGAGCAATATATGCGATAGAATGGTATACACTACAAACCCATAGAAAGAAGCCTTGAGCAAGGTGGTAGTGCGGTAAATAGAAAAAGGGAAGGGAAAAACACCGCCATATCGACATATCGAAGAAACAATAGGCATTTTAATTTTAAAATTCTTCAAAATTTATGAAATGATGATTAGTCTGATTGATGTGACTAACAAAAATATCAATGAGACTACCTCTATTAATGAAGAACTTGATCATAAAGGTGGCGCGATGAAGTGTCCTAAAATTTGATAAATATGACCTCAAAGAGGTTGAAATCACTATGAATTGTAATTGAAGGATTTGGAGAACCAACTTGGACGGTGGTAGGCAGTTGGAAATTTACAATATTTATCCAAGTAAGTGGTGTAAACTCAGATCAAATTATTTTCTCAATAATTATATGAAATCATTGCATGAGTAGGGTTGAGATGGAAAAAACCCTAGGCAAACAGAAAGCAAAAAGACAGAAAACTGAAGCTAGGAAATTGAATCAAGAACTAATCAATCAGTGTCTTGGGTTTGGGCCAAAATCTAGAATAATAGCATAGCTTAACCCATCATGTGTGACATTAGAAGATAAATAAAAAAATCAAGGAGATGTATGGACTCCGTGTAGGGGTTATAACCTCTTTATTTATCATTATAGGAAGAAATTCTAGCATAGCCTAGTGTCAAACCTATGGAATTTGAATTTGGGTAAACTTGTAGTACCCAACGTATTTGTGAATGTAGATTTAATCAAGGTTTTGGCAAAGAATTAAATTTCAAAGATGAGATCAATTCACTTGCCTCATGGGTCATAGTTCATGGTCATAAAGCTAGATTATATTTCCATGATTTTTCAGCTAGACACTTCCCTAAAAACAAAATTATGAATTAGAGTCTTGTTGGAGGAATACTGCACCATGGATACAAGTTAAAAGAGGTGTAAATTACCTCTACATAGGGTTAATGTAATGCCCTGCCAAGTAACCCTAAAGGAAGTTGCAATTAATGTCTTAAGCAAACCAATTTTTTTTAAAATGTTTATAAAGTGCATTGAACATACACATTCGCTTACTAATTAACAACAACCTCTAAGGCTACAAGGTTAGGATTACTTAAACCCACACATACATATTACATATAACCATAGCATTATAAACTTTATGAAATAAACATCATACATCATAAGAATACCACATAACGTAATAAGATAATCAACCAAGATACAATCTCATTAACTTAATCCAAAAGTTACATCACTCATTCCCAGAATGAGGCAATAGTACATAAGGTTACAATTACAGAATTCCACCTCATAACCATAAGAGGGATAAAAGAACTTATACAAATTGAAATATTACAATGCAAGAAATCACAACAAGAATCGCGAGCTGTCCATCTGGATGTCTCACCACCAAGTACTGAAGATCAATGGGGACCCAATGGTGTATGGTGCATGTTCCACCCAACCAAGTGGTACCCGAAGGCCCACCCCCCATGCTAGGAGATAGTAACAAAGTAACATGGACAAAAATCTACAACCACTAACCAAAGGTAGACTCATATTGACATAACCAAACAAATGCCATAAATAAGTACAAATCCAATACAACTCAAGTACAACATTCACATCACTGACATAGGTCACATTGCTTCCAGACATAAAATAGATCAAGTATGTTCACAGAACCATACACATAAAACAATTAACAACAATTGTCCTAGATAGAGTGTCATCACATAGTAGTCATGAGATCTCCTCTGGGCATCCTTCATAGGCTCCGGAAATCCTGGTGGCCTCAACCGAATCTTGGCCCTCATACTCACTCATGCAGCATCAAATACCTCTCATACTGACATGATAAATCACTATGCCATTCCAGGCCTTCTCACTCATCCCAAGTCTAAACGAGCCCTTGTGTCTATGAGTGAGGATTAAATTATCTTGATTAGTGTGGAAGGCATCCTAATCATCTAAGTACATTAATTTAATTATCACTTGATTAAATCACTTCGAAGGTTACCCGATTTACCACTTTGGGCTCTGGCCCCTAACAAAAGTCACTCTTCTATTCGACAACACACACCCAACCAATCCACCAAGGGAAACACAAGTGCATACCAACTAGGCATCATAATCCACTCCAACACAATTAGGAAACAAAAGATAGAACTCACTCCAAACGTCTTGGAGGCAACAAACACATAGTCCACTCCTTTCACAGGAGATACAAAACATCCACGTTCGTGAAAACCGGGTAAAACTGAAAAGACATCATGCACTACCCAAGGGAAAACAACTGGATGGCATAAAAATTCAACAACCCTTACCTTCTAAGTTCTTCTTGAAGACTTATAAATTAGGACTAACACTAAATCCCAAAACCCACAATGTAACTTGACGACATAGCAACAAAAGCATTCGAGTCATTCATCAAATCTAATATTTGGATTTCCTAAATCCATATTCATTCAATAGGTAATGTTAACAAGGTCAAAGACACACTTACAGGGTTAACTCAAATGATCATATACCCATATTTCTATTTCCATTATAGGAAGTCTCAAACAATTTAAACTTACATCCCTTTATGAAATACAGAGAAACTAGAACATTAAGGCAATCACGAGAAAATTCCTATTTTTGGATATTCTATATCCATATCTCTTTCATATTTCATTCACAATAAATTAATTGCTCTAATTGAAATAAAATAAATTAAAATAACTATTTGCCTCATCAATATAAACAACTTCTTAATTTACTTTTAAATCGACGCAATCCATGCAAGTAAACTCTTTCCATTTCCTAGCCAAATCTTACATCTCATTCAATTTTCTATTTAGAATATGCAATCACTTTAATATAATAAAATATTGTTTCTCTAACCATTTTCCATATAAACTAATCAATCCATTTTTAAATCTCTATTCAATAATATATTGCATGCATCTTATTAAAATAAAATACGATAATGGATTTACACTTAATATATATATATATATGCTCCATATTATATCAACACCAAATATATATATTAATAAATTTAATTATATATATTCTTTAATATTCCAATCACAATGATTAAATTGCTCTATGGAAATAAATAAAACATAATAAATTGCCTCATTAAACTAAATACTTCTTTAATTTACTTTTAATACAACGTAAAACTATTGCTAATAATCTTTTCAATTTTCTATTCAAAACCTATACCACGCATTCTAATTTTATCTTTTAAAATCCCTATTCACAATAATATAAACTTTTGCTCTTTCAACTTAATTGAAATAATTAAATGAGTGTCTTCAATCTACAAATATAAGAAATACTAATTTAAACAATTTAAATCAAATTCAATGTTTACTTCAAAAACTAACATCCGTTCTCTAATAACTGGATTCCTTTCGTTTTCCAACTAACTCAAATAATTTAATCATTTAATATAAAATACCTTTTTCCTATTAAACTGAATTATGCATACTAATCAGTTCCAATAAAATATTTCTTTCAGGTACACAACTAACTCTTCTAATTTCTAAAATTCATTTAAATTTCTCTATTTCATTCCTCCATGCATGCAAATCAACTCTTTTAAAACCTCCATTAGAAATTGCATACATAAACTTGAAATAAAATAAAATATCAATTTTACACTTAAATATATATATCAATGCTCCATATTATATATAAATATATATACACCAAATATACACTAATAAATAAATACATTTATTCCTTGTATATATATATATTTTAAATATATCTACCACCCCTTAACAAAATACCCATATTGTAATTCTTCAAAATACAATAAATCTATATTGATAACATCAGAATATATATGCCTATAGTTAGTCTAAATTTAAGTATATTTATATGTACCATAACTGTAAATATATTTCATATATATCCTACCTATCTTATTCAAATTTAGGGCACTCTAAACATATACCAGATATATATAAAAAGAATTTAATAATAAAATAAAAAATATATAAAATAAAATAAAATAAAAATAGAATCCGAATACCCCCAATTCGCAGGGGTTTCATGCACAGGAACAAATATGGTAACCCAATGCATTTGGGGAGAAGGGGCGGCATAATAAACCCCGCCGACCTTCTTCCCAAATGTAAAGGGTGTCGGCGCTAAAAGGTAGAGGGGGTTGCGGTGGGAGGTCTCCCTCCACACAGCCGCTCCCATATGGGGGTGGCGGTGGGGAGGTAGCTCCTCCCCATCCCCCATTAACAAGAAATAAAAACTTCACTCAAAATAGCAAATGAACAAAAAACGGGATTTTTTATTAAGCATTTTCGCCAATCTTACTTCGTATTTCAATGGCCATACAACAGCGATTTCGGATTTTAAATTAACATTTTAGATCAACACATCACACAATAATAGTTTTCGCTCAATAGTAATGATCAAAACATCATAACAAAATGTATCCAGTATCAAAGTGACTGCAACCAAACATAGCATAAAGCAAACCGAACGAGAAGCAAAATAGAGGGGTATTACAGTTAAAGGTGCAGGTAACAAAACTATGAGGTTCTCTAGTGAAGATAAGCCCCCATTCTCTATGGATTTGTTTGAAGAATACTTTCAATACACTTATTACTCAACTGGTCAATTACTAGGAATTGATGCTCATGAGAACATGACAATTTCTCTCATGGTTTTATCCATAGACATCTAGATCCATAATGTCCGACCCTATGATTATGCAGAGTATTTATTAGAAGCCATCAATAATACCCTCAATATCATCAAGAATGACAGTGAAGCCATTAATTTCAAGCACTATTCTCTTTTCATGCACATGATATTATACGAAGGGAAGGTGATGGGGATATGAGGTGATGAATTAAGAATAAAAGACTTAGATAATGATGGAAATTCAAGGCCTGTAAAAATGTGGACATCTGTGTGGGATATTAGTTCAGCCATTAGGTTTGAAAAAATTTTGAAGAGAAAGAATAAAAGTTTGCAAATAATGGATGAAGCAGGTGACAGGGTCTATACAGGGTCAGGGTACAATGCTGATAATAACACTTTGCAAATTTGGGCTCTTTGCCCCTAGGCAAGAAGCCCTCTCTCATTGACCATGATTGGATTTTTGGACATCTCCTGGTGCAAAGAGTAGGGGAGATAGATCCCTTGGATATTGCTAACTGCAATGTGAATGTGGCCAAATTTACCAAAGCCTAGATCCAAAAGCTAGTAAGAGATAACCAGTGGCTTATAGAGGAAAATGACAGGTTGAAACAAGAATTAACCAAATACAAAGATAGGATACCTACTTCTCCAAGGCTTTACTCTCCTTTAATTGAACATGAAAGAAAAGTGTTAGAGGCCATGTCTGGGACTGCTCAATGGAAGCATAAATTTGAAAAGGCTCAAAAAGAACAGGAAGAACTAAAAAGAAAATTGAAGGCTACTACTTTTGAAGTAGCATCAGGGATAAGTTGTATGGAATTCAAAGATATGTGCCAACATGTAGATGGTGTCTTGTGTGCTCACATTGGAACATACAAGGCCCTTGTGGAGCATGGAAGATTGCTTGATAGGATGAAGGAAATGGAATCCCATATCAAGGAAAAAGATGGGGATAATAATGCTTTTCTCCAAGAATGTCAAAGCATCGTGAATACACATGAAAACTTCCATAATAAATTGACACGGGAATTGAGTGACTTCAACCAGCCACTATGTATGGCCATGCCAAATTTCTTTGAAGAAACAGATTTGAAGGATCAGGAAACTTGGAAAAATGAGATCAAAATATTTTTGAAGCATCCTTGTTGACATCAATGATGAGGATGAGGTACTTAGGAAAATGCATAAGAAGCTCAGGAGGATTGTTGGATTGGAGAATGTAATGACAAACACTCTACAAAATGCAAACACTTATGCCCAAGAGAAATAGATTGATCACATGTCAAAGGTTAAATTGTTCCTTGCACTAGCTGTATGAGGAGGTAGTCAGAGTTTTGTTGTTGTGGATGCATTAACATGGTGCTTGAGCCTTGAACAGATCTTAGCTAGTCATAGGTAGTTGCTAATGATTAACAAAATGTGGTGCATCCAACAAGAAACTCTTTTTAAGTTTCTATGTTATGTTAATTATGCTTTAGTTAAGAAACGATGTAGCTTTTGTGAACGCTCCTGAAGCTTGTTTCTTCCAGTACAAATAGGGAAACCAAGGTCTAATTTTGATCATCATATCATCAGCATTTCAATCCATTAGAATAGATACTAGACCATCTCATCCACTTATTCATATCAAAAGAACTCATGTTATGTATGTTTATATTTTGAGAAATATAATGGAGCAGATACGTTATAACTCGTAATTCATTTTTAGTGTTCAATTGTTGTGTCAATTTTCATGCTTATTTATTGCTTTGTTGTCTCCAAAGTGGTCTTTTCAAGTTGTTTAAATCTGCAAGATTTATTAGGGCACATTTGATGTTACTATGTGGATGGTTTGAGTGGTTTTTGGTTAGGTGTGAATTAAAGTCCTTTCAAATAATTTAATTTAATTGGTTTGTATTAAGGATTAAATTCCTCTTAGAGATTGGTACCCTCTTATGGTCTAAAAATTTGTGTTTTTGAGACCCAACAAATTGCAAATAACTCTGAAAATTTAGAAGTCTATGAAACAGTGTATATATTCTATGAAACAATGTATATATTCTTGTACTTGTAAATATTCTTGTATATATTCTTGTACTTGTATATTCTATGAAACAGTCCTTATTTTCTATGAAACCGTGTATATATATTCTTGTACTTGTAAATATTCTTTTACTGTTATGTCTATTAAAGAAAACAAAGTTTGAATAAAAAATGCTTCACGATTTTTTGTAAGTGAGTATGTGAATTATTGTTTAAGAAAAAATCTTATAGTGTTTACATTTTCAGTTTAGTAGTTTCAAATCTTCATTTGATATGTATATAAAATTGTATGTGCTCTTTATCTCTAATGACATAAAACAATAATTTCATCAGAATCAAGGTTTTCAATTCCAACACCATCATTTTCCACACTTTTCATATCCTGTTCACTTTTAAGTACAATCATCAAAATTTTATTTTTATTTCTTGTCCCAATTAATCTGATTCCTTTCAACACAACATAGTAGGTTGCATGTTAAATTTCAAATATTTTCTTTGTATTTTTTTGTATATATTATTTTCTCAGTGCATCATGATGTAACAACAATTTCACTTCTGAGATATACAGTAAAAATAAATGAAAGCACGTTTTTTATTTGTCAAGGGAAATGGATGGTGAATACCCTATGTCTTTCAGATAAGTGTGCAAGTGAAATAAGACATAACTGATTGAATATGATTTTCTACTATACAATTATTTTTTTATGTGCTTTTTACTTTTTGCATGTGGATTACCCTTAGAAAGAGACTACTTATCTTTTCTTAAATGAAGCCTTTACATTTCCTATCTACAAAAGGAATTTACTGCTTGACAAGAGGTTCGTGAACTTCATACAAATTAAGATTGGTGTAAAAGGCCATCCTCAATATTGTTTGGTCTAGAATTATAATGGAAAATAAAAAAGCTTGCTAGGAGAATAAAACAGGTTTTCAATTGTCCAAGTACAACATAATATTACTGAGGAATTTCAAAGTTTAGGCCGTAAGAATAATCGTTTTTTAAACATGGATTGCAAATAATTCTAAAAATTTAGAATTCTTGGTCATTAACATTATTGTCTGCTATAATGTCATCCAATGTATCATTGTCAATGTTCATATGTTCTTTCCAGTATTTAATATTATCATCATCCTCATATTGACCTGCATCATCTTCATCATCATTGAAATTTGACTATAGACCATCTATATTATTACCAGATGTATTTGGATCATCATTTTCTATACCATCCATATTTTTGTCTTCCATAACATCATCTAACTCTGGATTGTTGTCTTCTTGTGCTTGAACATAACCATCTTCAACATCATCATGGATGTCAATTTCTGCGATTTTCTCTAATCCCTCTCTCTCATTTTGTTGGCCATGATTTTTTTGCTCAGTATCCACTAATGCATCATCAAATACATGCCTTAATATTGGATCATAATGTATGAAAAATATCCATTTCAGGTCCAAAATATCTTCATAGAAAAATACATGCACATGAACGACATACATATATTAGACATATGTTATAAAAAAATTATTAATTAATAAACACATGTATATATTCACAATAATCTATGAATCAATAGATTAATGATCACTACCGCTTCTTGTTTGAGTTACAGAAATACCTGGTCACAATGAATTGGTAGAACATAAGGCTCCTTATCCTCTGGTAGGAGTGATGAGGAATCTATAGAAAACAATCCACTATGGGTATCATGTCTTTGTGTCATCTCAAATTCTTTATAACATCTACACTTAAAAATACAACATTTAAAAGAGCGGTAATCCAACTCAATAATTTCTTGTATTTTCCCAACATATTATAGATTCCCTACAATTATATTCTTCTCTTTTGAGCTTCATCGTTTGGATTTCTTGAAGTCAACCATGATGCCACAATCGAAGGATGGTCTCTTTATGTCTACACTTTCTACACGATAATGTCGACCATATGCTGACATTGTTGGATATTTCCTCGCCTGTGAAAGACCATTTATTTCAATGAAAACAAATATAATGATGAATATTAAAATAGTTAATACTGTCAAAACTATAAGGAAACAACATTTTGTAAAATTCCAACTATACCTTCCTTTCACATCCTCTAGACATGTTGATTTCATCTTCTATTATGTTTGAATCTATACCTGCATCTTCTATTTGATTTTGAATGTATTCAGTAACCCATTCTAGTGTGAAATATTTGCCCCATTCCCCAAGAAGATGAGTGGAAAGTGGATTATTCCTTGGGTTCGATCTCTTAAACTGTTTCCTTGCTTCTAACACTTCTTCTCTCTTTTTATCATACAGGTCAATCCATTTATTCATAAAGTCCATGTGATACAAAATTAACTTGTTGAGTATAGAACTTCCATCTACACCTATTACATGTCAACATGTTTATTTCAAACTCCAAATGTCATGTTGTTAATTTGACAAATAAATTACAGAGAAAATTAATGATTGCAAGAAAAACAATGACAAAATTTTTGAATTTACTTACTAATTTCTATTTCAACACCATTAGATTGTGGTGTTTCTCCATCAATAATATCGGATGCTCATTCTTCACCCCAGATGTATGGGCCATCTTCAAAATCCTTACCAAGGAATTCACATAGGAATAAAAATGCTTCATTCAATACATACCCTTCATCCATGCAACCCTCTGGATGTGCCTTTTGTCAGACATATCTTTTAAGATTTTTCATATACCTCTCACAGAAAAACATCCACCTCGTTGATACGACACCCACCAATTCAATGTCATCAACTATGTTTATAAGTAAATGGACTTGTAGGTCCATGAAACTTGTAGGGATCTCCTTCTCAAATACACATACAATTTTTGCAATTTCCTTCTTCCACTTTGACACTTCAGGTTCATGGATCTCCTTGGAGGTCACGCTCCTAATATAAGAATAGTAAATTAGTATGAACCTTTAGTCATAAATTAAAATGCAATATAATATATCTATGTCTCTCACACATGAACATTTCATATAACCACATACCTTGTAAATGCTGACAATCAACTTATGGAATTCCTTAAGTCAACTATAAGACAGGAATCCCCCCTAATTGCCAATGGCAGGATATGCTATCAAACACATTTATGAAAAGTTCATTAGTAATTTTTCTTACACAACAAAATATCAAAATAAATTTAGTGCTTAATCAATGTTACCAGTAAATGTTAAATGTTGATATATAATACCTTCATTAAATTATAAAAATCAAGTGTTTTAAATCTTGTGATATGTCCATCAACTGTAAAAGCTTTAGCCAATGATGACCCATAGCCAGTAGGTGTCCTTATTGAACAGATGAAATTTTTTAGTTGGTCTAGCTCTTTTTTTTTCAAAATCCATGGAGCTTTTGCATATGTTTTATTTTCCATGTTTGGCCACAAATGTTTTCTATCAAATTTGGTACACGAAAGAGAAATATCTCTCCTCGAAGACAAGGTGTCCTTCTCTTTGCTTGATATATGTCAAAATATAGAATCTGGGACATTTTTGAGGATTTGCATAGGATCTAATAGGTGAGATATTAATAGATCCTTCCAGTAAGGGAGCTCATAAAATATGGATTTCCTTTTCATTCCTTCTAGCATATTAGCTACAACTTGTTCTAGTTCTTCAATTGAATAACCCTAATTAAAAGAATCCTCCCAAGATTTCAATTCAACATCTTCATACTTCTTAAACCAATCACCTAAACCCATAATCATGGGAGGGCCTCTATTTTCAACTTTTCCATCAAATTGATTCTTCAGGCAATTTCTAAACCTATGATCTAGTGCTAGAAAAACCTTGTTGTTTGCGTAAATAAATTTATGTAGATCTTTAGAATACCACCCTTGAAATTGTTCTACACATCTTGGACATGAAAATATCCCCTTTGTTTGAAGCCCTGCAATTCAATAAGTAATGTTAATAACATTAAAAAAATTTGTATAAAACTAAGTATGAAAGTTGGGATGAAAATAAATTATGAGTGTAAATAGGTAAATATTTTATCTTACCAGAACAAACACCAAGTCCTAGGAAATCATGAATTGTCCAGCATAGCACACCATACAACATGAAGGACATATTTGATGGAGAATAGGATATGTCATACATTCTTATACCTTTCCATAGCAGTTGCATCTCATCAATAAAAGGCGCAAGATAAACATTTTTTTTTTTACTTGATTTTTCCCTGGAACAATGAGATTCAGCATAAGGTGCTCCTTTCTAACACTCATCCATGGGGAAATATTGTATACTATCAATCTGACTAGCCAAACACTATAATTTGAGCTCATGAAAGAGAATGGGTACACTCCATCAATTGTAAGACCAAACCTGATACTACGAGGTTCATCTTTGAATTTTCTTGGCCATTTTTCCTCTATGTGTTTCATTGCTTTGGAGTCGGCCAAAATTCACATGAATCCATCTTTACTCCTATTCTTTGCATGCCATTCCATCAATTGTGCTAGTGAATTACAATGAAACATTCATTGAAGTCTAGGTATAATTGGCATGTGACGTAAAATATTCTTTAGAACTGTAGGAACTTGTACATTTGTACGATATCTCTTCTCTTTCGATACAAGGCGCTCTACCTTGTTTTGATATTCATCTTTCTATAAAATACAATCATTTTTACATGAATGAATTTGCTTATATTCAATCCCCAACTCAACCAACAATAGACACACCTCTCTGCAAGTTGATGGCAAGACATTCTCTTCAGGGAATATTTTAGTTTATAGTGCCCTGTAAGATTGCCAGAGATTAAATCAATTGAATGTTTGACATGATGAAATTTTTTGATATGTCAATCTATACTAGGACTGTTTATATACAATATATGGTTTTAAAATCCCCTTGAAAAAATATAAATGAAGTTGATGAATTTTTACGAATTATGTAAGATCCCTCCGTTTTGCTCTTTTGATTGAATAGTGTTTTGTTTGGGTATGTCTTGTTTTTTGTTAGTACCTTGTCTATGGTACTCAATTACTATTAATCTCTATCTTTATCGTGATTTGGTGCGATATTTTGTTGTGATGGTATTTGATCCTGATGTTATCATTATGTCATGCTTTGGATTAGCATAGTGGATAATTGAATTAATGATGTTTATGCTTTTTATCATATTACTGATGTTAAATTCGTTAGTTAGTAAGACTGTATTGGTGAAGGGGATGAGATTACATCACTCGCTTGCGAGCGCCCTGCAATCCTGAGATTTCCTCTTCACGGTGTGTATTTTATGTTCATATTATATGTTGTTGTTACTTGATTTTCAGGTTGACAGGTACAGGACATCGACTCCACCTGGTTTCACAAGTTTGAGCATGTCCAATGCCCAACGGTATTCGATTGGAAGATAGTAGTTAGGTTTCCCGTGTCAAGTCATCACCCTAGTCATAAGTGTGTTGTCAGTTTTAGTCTGGTTCAGTTGTTTTAATACTGTTTAAATTGTCAAGATTTTATTTAATTGCAAGTTGAAAAGGGTAATTAAATGAATTTATGCATTTAAGTTGTTGATTAAATTAATCTGGTTATAATATGAAAAATATTATTTAATTTATTAATTAATTTAATTTAATTAATAAAATAATTTAATCCTGGATTAGATTTATTTTATTGATTAATTAAATTAATTGTGTTGATTTGAATTAAGTTATTCGTTTTGGAAATTAATAGATATTTTGAATTGAAATTAAGTTTGAAAATTGAAAAAAGGGTTTTAATTTCATTTTTGAAAATTTTAAATGCAAAAAAAAAATTGAAATTAGTGATATTTAATATATTTTCTGTTTTGTTTTTAAAAAAAAGAAGAGTTGTTCATTTTGGAGGATTTTTGCTCTAAAACCCTCTCCTTGTCATTTTCTTTAAAAATTGGAATTGGATGCATTTGTGGATGGAAAGAGATGGGATTTGTTTTGGATTGGATAGGAATGGGTGGAGGATTGCTCGGGTGTCTGGATTCTTCACCTGTCTTTGTGTTTTCCAAGCTTTGTGTGATTGTGTGTGGCAACAAAATTGAGGTAAGTTCATTTTTCCTTCTCCCTTTGATTGTGTTTTGTCATTTAGAGGTCATGCTCACCCTTAAGGGAGCATAGGACTTCCCATTTAGATTTCAAATTGAGCAAAATTAGTTCATTTAAATTGTTTTGTGATTTTTTTTGGAAAATGTCAATTTGTGCCCTCATCATGGCAATTTTTTTCAAAATCATTGAAAAGTGAAATTGACGTTAAAAGTGTGTTATTGGGCATATTTAGAGCCAAAGGGTATTTTTAGAAAATTGAAATTGAAACTTTAAAATTTGAAGTTTTTCATCAATGGAGTTTTTGGGAATTTATGGTTTTCCAATGTAAAATAAAATTAGAAAAATTGAAATTGTGCATGTTTTATGATGAATTTTAATGCAGGGATAGAATTATCCCTATTAATTTTTGAGTTAGAGCCAAGTATTGCTAGAATTTTTGGTTTTTGAAATTTAAAATTTGAAGAAATTTCAAGCTATTTTAATGGTGTTTTGAAGAAATTTTTGGTTATTGGCCATTAAAAAGTTGGAAAATTTTGAAAGTTCTAAGTGAATTATGATGTCTTGGAATGTGTGAGTGAAGGTCTACCTTGTGAAATTTTGAAAGAAAATATTTTATATTTTATATATTATAATTTATAATATTAAAATATTTAAAAATAATATTTAATATTATATTTTATAATATTAAAATATTTAATATTAAAATTTTAAAGTTTACATATTAAATATATATTGCTTTAAAACATATTTATATATATATATATATATATATATTGGGTAAATATATATTAAAATGATGTTTATTCAAGCAAGTTTTAAATTTAGTTGAGAGGATTAAATATTGGTTTAATTTAATTGCATGATTTAAATGTGATTGTGGAAATGAAAATGTTGTACTCTCAATCAAAATATTGATTATTATTTTAGAATAATGTATCGGATGTAATATCGTATTGATGTTAAATAATTTGTTTTATTTAAGATAAGTTAATTGTTTTGGGAATGATTTTGTCGAAGAGAAGAAACATTTATTTACTTTAAAATGTTATTTCCTAGATGGATGAGATAAATGCTTATTTTATTATTTAAGGCAATTAGGGAATTAAGTGTTGGTTTAAATTTCATCTTGTCTAAAAGAGATGTATTTTAAATCTGGTTATATAGATGCAATAAATTACTGAGTGTTAATTCAGGGAATGGATTTAATATATCCAAATTAGTTTAATTCCTCACAACTTGCCTTCGTGATTATGTCCTCTGAGTTCATGTTTTGGAGAAATGGGTTAAGTGTATTTAATCTATAAGTCTTCCAGAAGACCCTAGAGGTTGGGGGTTGTCGTCTTGTGATGTCGACTATTTGATAATTCCCTTGGGTAGTGCATAAAATTATGTCTCTATTATTATCCGGTTCCCACGAACGGGGATGTTTTGTGCCTCCTATGAAAGGAGTGGATTATGTGAGTTTGTGCCTCTTTGTAAGGAGTGTTTTTGCTATTGTTGCTACCTCCAATGTTTGGAGATGGATTTGATTTATGTTGCCTCCTGAGAAAGGAGTGGTCGTGATATCTTGTTTGTTTGCACTTTGTTACCCTTGGTGTTTGGATGGTATGTGTGTTGTCAAGTAGAAGAGTGGCTTCCGTAGGGGCCAGAGCGCAAAGAGGTATCCAGGATAACCTTCGGAAGTGGTTTAATCAAGTGATAACTAAAACAATACTTAGAAGATTAGGACTAACTTCTCACTAATCAAGATATTAATGCCTCACTCGTGGACCCAAGTGCTTGGTTAGGCTTGGAATGGGTGTGAAGGCCTGGAATGGCAAGGTCATCTATCTTGTCTATACGAAAGGTATTTGATTCCGCATGAGTGAGTATGGGGGTCGGGAATTCAGTAGAGGCCACTAGGATAACCCTTAGTGGGGGTCGGAGCCTAGGAAGGATCCCAGAGGATAACCCATGATGAAATGTGTGATGACACTCTATTTAGGACAATAGTTGGTTCTTGTTTATTGTGGGTATGGTTTCCATAACATACCTGATCTGACCATAGTTGGTATTCAATTTTATGGGTATGGTTTCCTTAACATACCTGATGTGACCATAGTTGGTATTCAATTTTGTGGGTATGGTTTCCTTAACATACCTGATGTGACCATAGTTGGTATTCAATTTTGTGGGTATGGTTTCCCTAGCATACCTGATGTGACCATAGTTGGTACTCGAGTATTATGTGTATGGTTCTCTTAACATACTTATCCTGCTTTATTTTTGGAAGCAATGTGACCATGTAGAGTTTTCCTTGTGTGTTACTCGTGATGCTCTTGAGTTGTACTTTTGTTGTACTTATGTTGTACATATGTGGTATTTGGGTTGTACTTGTGATGTGCTTGGGTGGTACATGTGATTGGCTGTGTCAGTTTGGTTTAGTGGTGATTTAGCTTGTGTCTAGAGGTAGATGGTCTTGGCTAGGATTCCTTGTTACTATCTCCTACCACAGGGGGTGGGCCTTTGGGTTCCACTTGGTTGGGTGGCGTGCACCTAAATCTGTTGGGCTATCTTCATGTTCTTGTGGACGAGACTTCCAGTTGGAGAGCTCGTTGGTTACAGTTTCAGTTCTTGCTTTATTGCATTTTAGTTGATCTTGTATTATTTTACCCCTCAGTTGTTATCTAGGTGGAAAGATGTAAATTGTAATTATGTTTATTGGACTTGCCTCATTCGGGGAATGAGAGTTGTAATTGTAATATTTAATTATGGATAAATGGAGTGGACAGTTATCTCTATGCTTGTTGTAAATTATCTTAATTGGAATGTATGTGTTTAATTATTGTCTAAATAATTGGCATGGTTTATTCCTTATATTGTTTGTGGGTTGTTATGTTATTTGTGTCTCGTAACCTTAGGGGATGTTTTCATTTAGAAGCGAACTTGTTTATTAATTGTATTTAAACAAAAAAAAAATAGCCTGTTTAAGTAGTTGTTTGCAACATCCTTTGGGGTTGCATGGCGGGGTGTTACAAATTATGTACACTAATTGACAATGCAAAGTAAGAAATAGATTTCAACTCACTTCAGTAAGGTAGTG
Source organism: Sequoiadendron giganteum (assembly GCA_007115665.2). NCBI lineage: Eukaryota > Viridiplantae > Streptophyta > Pinopsida > Cupressales > Cupressaceae > Sequoiadendron > Sequoiadendron giganteum. The sequence continues at coordinate 878,096,091 of CM021100.1, read as the reverse complement.
AATCCTTTGTCTGACCAACCAAATAGTGACTTGATTTCTAATAATATTAATGTGCATACCAGTTTTGAGGTTCTACTTGCACCCGATTTGAACACGGGTGTCTTTGTTGCTTGCTTGATGGAGTCTTTGATGTTGTTATCATCAACATTACATTGGTGGAAATTACCCCTGTTATCATCATTACTATCAACCATATCATCATTATTGTCATCATTGTCTCCATCCCTAAAGAAACCTGTAAGCATTTCATTCAATCCTTCTTCATGGATTGCATTTTCACTATCATGATCATCATCATTAAGGCTAGGTGGCATGTCATCAATGTATTCAACTCTCATCAGCTCTTCAAATTTCTTAGGTGGTAGTGTTCTCTTCAATCTTGCTCTTTTCACCCTAGTGTGGTTTAAAGGATGGTTTGGATCATCTCGTCCAAATCTTAATAACATAGTTGGATCTTGGGTATTAGTATGTGTTTCATCAAAATATTCTACCTATCAACAAACACAAACATTATTTAATGTTTGGAAATAATTGGATAAATCATAAATGTATCAATTTCAAAGAAATATAATCAAATATGGCTTTAAAAATATAAATATAAATTGTACGAACGTATATACATCAATTGAATAATGGAACATTATTTTATAAACTACCTTTTTTATACAATAATTTAAATAAAACAAAATTTTGACAACATAGTTTATAAAACATCAGTCCACACTCATTTATTATTCTTTGGTTTTAATCGATTGTATGAGGCATACTACCAACTGGAAGCTCATCATATATGTAATGTCTTTTTACAATCGCTCATTTGAATTGTTTCTTTCCATGACATACAGAACATCCACAAACAACAATTTTCTCAAGGTACTCATCCCATGTACTATAGTCCTGACCTACCTCTTCTTCAGTGCAATCATTTGTTGTGAGGTAAAAGTACAAAGTTGTATCACTTTCGGCCAACTTATCAACACAAGTGAATTTTAGTATTTATTACTAAAAATCAATTTTGGTCAAACATATGAGCTAGTAAAATTAATTTTAGATAAGTTAAATATGTCCACAAATTTTCCATCTAAAATTGTTATCTAAATACATATGTAGGACCAATTTGAGGCCACTTTACTAAAAAAAAGAAATTATTTGAAAAATTTAATGTTTCAGCAACTCCTACTAACATAAATAATATTTTTTTAAATGTAAAAATACCCTTTTGTAGATCCATAAGTGTAGTTTTCAAATATATATTTATTTTAATTGTTTAATTATTATTTATATTTTATTTTCATTGTTTACTAAAAGTAGGTTATCAACACAAAAATATTAGGTTGATTACCATGTCAAAAAAAAAACTAAAACTCATTGAAATTTTATTTTTTTTAAATGATGCCCTAGATAAAAGAATCTAGATTAAGATAGTATAATTTATTTTCCAATTTAGATAAATATTTAATATAAAATTTGATGTCAACTAGAAAGAGTTATGTTTTAATACATGCACATTTGAATATTTATTTCAAAATATATATTGATTAAAATTGCAAAATAATATATTCATGCCCTAAAGTTTCAAGTTATAAATATACATGAAAAAAAAATTGAAGAAAAAAAAAAAAAAATTTACTATATAAAGCTTGATGTCTCCTGTAACATCATTTTTCATTTTATCAGCAACTAAATTATAGTGTTAATTTATAAAAAAAATATATTCAAATAATTTTTAAATTTTGTCAAAAAAATACAAACATAAAATATATTGAAAAATAAACATTTTATTATTTTACATCATTTCAAAAGTCTAAACATATATGCCACTTTCTAGTGATTCAAGTGTAAAAGTTAGATCGGTGTTGGTTGGTTCCTTTATAAAAGTGTGACACAACTTTGTACACATATCTACCCATTGTCATATCCTCTTCCACCCACTGTCATCTACATGATTTAATAGTTTTAGATCCACGTTCACACACATATCTTCTTCTTTTGCTAGTTGAATGCTCAGGCTCTGCATTTGCTCCAATCTCCATCTAAAATAATCGACAACATGCATTAATTTATGTCAAGATTGGATAATACATTATAAATTTCAATAATATTGTGAAAAAAGATGGACATATCACAAAATGCCATCAAATCATTTTTTCATAAGTTAAGTCAAAATTTGAGAACCTGATGTCCCACTTCATTTTTTGTGTCCTCATTTGATATGACATGATTTGTTGCCATGGCCTCGTCTCGCCCCTATAATACACAACATAGTAAATAGTGTTTAGCACACCAATTATATCATTTCAACGAGTATGCTATCCAACACAAAACCTCACTTTAGTCATATATTTGACATATTGATATCTCCTCTATGTTGTAGCATTTGTGAATTCATAAACACCTTCCTCCATTGGCTGAGGTTGTTTTCTTTTCTTACCTTTATTGTATCTACAGATTTTGTTGTCTTGTCTATTTCCACCCACTTTCCTCTCAGCAATTTAGTATTTCTATGTTGTCCACTTCCTCTTTCCATGGCCTCCTTTATGAATAAAAATGTTGACATAGAAGCTTTCATCACACTACCACCGAGAAGGAAGAAGCAACTTGCGAGATCACAGTAAAAACCACTCTACCGCACCAAGCTAATGAAGGAGCCGTGGGATAGTGGTGGTCACTGCACTACCATACGAATTTGGTAGAAGACTTGCGGGAGTCACCATAATACCACCAGGAACATAAGGAATACTTGCGTGCCACCACAGAAGCTTTCACCACACTACTGTCGAGAATGATGAAGCACCTTACAGGATAGTGGTAAAAGCTGCTCTACTGCACTGAGCTAATGAAGGAGCCATGGGATAGCGGTGGTAACAAAAACAAGGCAAGAGTTAGAATTATTTCCAACACTCTATATCCTATGATACACAACAATGAAAATAGTCACTATACAACAATGCTAGGCACTCAATTAGGCACACTTGGTGCCACCTTCGGTGCCCCAAAAAAATTACATTAATGGCCAAAAGTCGATGCTAAAGTTGGCATTAACTAACGCCGACTAAATCACTGACTACTGAATCAAAATTTAAAATTTCCCGCATGAAGGAAGAAATTAGATGACAAAAAAGGGAAAAATGTCGCATGAAGGAAGAGAGCAGGGCACTACCAACAACTGATCAGAAATTAGATTTAGTTTGTGACACCATAGGTGAGGTTACAATTTTTTTTTTCTTTGTTGAATTCATGATTGTTTACTACTCTTTATATTGCATTTGAATTCATGATTGTTTACTGGTTCATGGCCTTACTTGTCTAGGCAACCTCTCAATTGTCCCATCATTATACATTGTAAAACCTTTGAGAAACCAAAAAAAAAATTTACCCTAACCATTTGAGCTTTGGCTCAAAATATTATAGCACGAAACCAGGATTCCTTTGTATTCTTTCCCTAACCTGGGTATCAAGGAAATAGAGAACTGCTTGGAAAATCTAGAAATTGGGCTGGTCACTGCTAAGCAACTGCTGAAAATAAATGCAAAAATCGCTTGGTTTTTCCCAGTCGTGCCATAGTCACCGATGCCATGAAAAATTCGTGCAAGATTGCATTATGAAAGAGTTTTCATGAAAAGGTTATCAACATTAAGCAAACCCAACAGACATATTTTCCCTACGTTATCAATACTAAGCAAACCCAACGAACATATTTTCCCACAAAACAAAACTTTCATACCACAAATTGAATGAAAACTTTCACACCTAACAGTGTGTACTTTGTTTGCCTCCACAAATTAGATGAAAATAATTTTCCCTAGGTCACCTCAAAATTTCAAGCAATAGAAGGAAGCGAGCATTGTCAGTAGACTCTGACCACAATGAGGTAATTCATTGAAAATTTATAGATTTGTAAATGTTTCCATTATTTCTTTGAATTTTACTTTTTAATTTTTCATTTCTAAATTTAAAAGAAGAAATATAATTTAAATATATATATAGGGACATGAGACTAACAAAGATAAAGAGGAATTGTAGTTTTTAGTTTTTTATATTTAAATTTAAAAGAAGAAATATAATTTAAATATATATATATAGGGACATGAGACTAACAATTATAAAGAGGAATTGGCTTCCATATTGGGGTTAGAGGTAGTGAGCAAATTGGTTAATGTGGATTGGACAATGCTTTCCAGATACATAGAAAAACAATTTGGTAATGCCCCTCAAACATTGCAAAAAAATCAATTGTGTGAAAGGGAATCAATTGATTCCCCAACCAGTCCTGGATTGAGCAAAAGATCTAGGAGGAAATCAGTTACAGTAAACTCTAAGAATGTGGAACAAGGAAGAGATACTTCCAATGTCCCAACCAATCCTAGGACACAAACTTCTTCCACCACGTCATGTTATCAATCTTGCATTGCTAGCTACAATACGAATATAGAATATGAGGTGGTTTTAGGGGAAGTCCGAATGACATATGCTAGGAAAACATTTGTGAATAGGTTGAAGGAATCATGCCTTCAATGTTTCAAATACCATCTACATTTTCCATTCTTAGAGATACCCATGCAACTGAAAAAAGTAGTTACCCATGACATGGAGACTGAATTTGGCACAGGTTGGTCTGTAAAGAAGATAAAGCTACAAATGTCTCAAAACTGCAAGATATTTCGGTGCAACCAAACAAAGAAGATAAAAAAAATCCCTCTTGAGCTAACGTAGAAAATAAGGCCAATTGATGTAAGTGTGAAAGTATGGAAAGAGCTTGTAAAAGCATATGAGAAGTCTGATGCACAAAGGAAGTCTATTGAGGAGAGTACGTAGGTATTTGAATTTTCTCATAAGATTATATCAAATTTATTAAACGATATTTAAATTTTATTTGTGCATAGTTAAATTGAATTAGTATATGTTTCAAGACAAGGCCTCCAAGGCTAGGGTTGAGAAACTTTGTGCCACGCATCGTAGTGACCAGAAAGGTTTACAGGCCTTGATCTATACATTTGTAAGTATATTTAATATGTTAAATGATATATTTTTTTATTTCTTTGGAAAAATTAAATGATTGCATATTAATTAGTTTAAGTAGTCCATGTGCCATGTTTTGATAGGAGGAGAAATATGGCTTCCATCCAGAGAAATTTGAAAAGAGTATGTTACAAAACAAAAAGTAGAATGATTTTGTAATCTAGATGGAGAACGAGGTATCAATAGTTGAGTTTCAATAACTTAGTTGGATATTGTTGTGTTAATATATCAATTTTCATCTCTTGTGTTGAGTTGTTTATTGATGTGTAGGATGAGTAAATAGAGCTCAAATCTTATGATTACAAGATGACCATTTACATGCATGAATAAATAGTGGAAGGTTGTAGATGAACTAAATTCATCTGACTTTATGCCTCTTGGCAGGAATTCCTCTTGAATCTCTAATATTAGGTGTCTGAGACTTCCCTGTAGCTTTTACCTTTCATTGTCACCTTTCTTGATCTTCACTATCAAACTCATCTCATTTTTCCTTATCTGCATTTTTGGCTTTGAATTCTAATTCATCCCATGTTTTACCTTCCTCCTCTTCAGAATCTTCTTCTTCTTCTTTGTCCTCCTCTTACTCCACAAAAGATTCATCTTTTGAACCTTCCTCATATGTATTTGATTCCTCTTCTACATCAGAGGGTTCATGTCCCTGATTTGACTCTTCTGAATTATCATAATTAGAATCACTAGCTTCCATATTCAAAAATTCCCAACCACCATCTTCAATAAATTTATCTGGATCATCAATAATAGTCTTCAAAATTGGCCACCAGTTCAAGTTCATTTTGCTTTCATAATACTTTATATCCATGGAGTTCAACCATTCCTTGATGCCATCAAGTGAAGATTGAGGAATGGCATACATGCGAGGTACATCCCACTTGAATTCTTTGAAAATAATAACCATATCAAATGCCTTTTTCCCAAGTCCTACTCTCTCAAGGTTAAGAATTCTCAATCTCGCTAATAGCAATTACTAAGAAAGGTAATTCCACCAACTCCAACAAACAGATTACCATAGGAACAATAAGAGTAGAGGATTTGAAAGTAACTCCATGAAAACCAAGCTCTCTAAATGGTATATCAAACTCTAGTTCAAAATATTTTAGATGAGGCTGCTCCCATAGCTCTCTTACTCACTTGACAAATCCTTGAAACTCTGACTTCTTAACATTCAAAAGACAAATGGAATGTCCTCAACACCCAGTAGAGCTATCCAAAAAAGATAACTAAAAACAAAAGCATGCTCCCAAACTCAATGGCCTAATGGTTGGTTGTAATAGAAGTCAAACTACCGAAGTAAAAAAACTGATAGAGATAACATATATGCATCATTTTCATAGAAAATTGAAATGTGTAACAAATGTTAATCAATACATTGAATTTTGAGATGCATTGAAATAATTAAAAAAAAAAAACATGTTTTGGGGAAAATATCAGCAGCATGGGGAAAGAAAGCATTAACACTAATAAAAGTATTTTTTGTTGTTCTTGATACACCATTTGTAAGTTTTCCTTGGATGACAATACTGAATTTATATATGCTATACCCCTTAAATGTCCTACATGTTACAAATATGGAATAAAAATGCACAACTTTGTATCGAGTCCAAAGACCAAGGCATTCTGAATAAGGGTAGCCAAACTTGATAAGGATGCAGTCACTATTACATGTATTGCCAATCTAGAATAGTCATGTAAAAACAACTGTCTATGAAAACCATAATCAATCAAATTACGCACATTCAAATCTAAGTTTGAAAGCTTGCATTTCAATCCATGCATCTAAGTCCTTGTAGAAGATTAAGGGTGTTAATAACAAAGCTAGAATAGCTCTCCTTAAACCATAGCTAGTTTTAAAGTGTAGTATTTCCAAATTCAAATCCACTTCTCAACTAAGGAAAGGAGGTAGTATTTTCAAGTGCTACCTCAAACAGAGAAGGCCATAGAAAACATTGAAATAGGAGATCCAATAAGTGAGACGACATAGTTGTAAACCATAGATAATCAGAGTTCTTGCAATGCACATATGCTTGTGATACAAACAAAATGTTTTTACACATTGGTTGAATATATCCTCATCAAAATGACTAGAAAAAAATATCAAATTTGTAAGTAAACTCTGACAGTCAAGAAAAATAGTCATAAAAATTGGAAGTAAAATTTGGCAGACATGTAGGTGAACTTAATTCATCTATATTTATGCCTCTTAGCAGACATCAGGATCTCCCCTCCTAAAGTTTGGACCACATCCATTACCTCCACATAAAACTGGGCATCCTTGGTCTTCTTGGTTCCCAGGCCATGATATGGTTATGCAAATGAAAATTAAGCAAAGTAATCATATCCTTCTTCGTCGGCTTGAAGAATGTATGCTTAATGTTTTGATACATGATATCATCTCTCTCTTCTTCTCTCATGGTTGAATACCAAAATCCATTATGGTGGGCCTCCAAAGTTCTAGTCATCTTTTCTCCTCTTCCACCAAATGCTGGCCTGATCCACACATCTTCCAGCCTAATTGGGATTTTTTTTAAAGCTAAATTTTGTCTTGAGTCACCAATGTAGCTCTCTCTTCATTTTTAGACTCTTTCATTGCTATAGATTGCCTCTAGGATTTAATCATTTGTACCACATGGTTGATGTTCTTTGAATCCTTGCATCTAAAGGAGATTTCCTTAACATAAATACTGCTAGGGAATTTCAATGTTTCCATTGTGGTTGGCATTAAAGTTGGTACCTGCAACATTGAAAATTATCCTTATATAAGAATTCCCTCCATCTTGTTGGCTTGTAAAACTCTTGATGGTGGCTACATGAAATTTTATTCTGATTCCTCTTCTACATCAGAGGGTTCATATCCTTGATCTGAATCTTTTGAATTATCAGAATCGGAATCACTAGCTTCCATATTCAAAAATTCCCAACCGCCATCTTCAATAAATTTATCTGGATCATCGGTAACGCTCTTCAAAATTGGCCGCCAGTTCGAGTTCATTCTGCTTTCATAATACTTTATATCCATGGAGTTCAACCATTCCTTGATGCCATCAAGTGAAGATTGAGGAATGGCGTCAATGTGGAGTACATCCTGCGTGAAGTATTTGAAAACAATAGCCATTATATCAAATTCCTTTCCCAAGTCCTACTCTCTCAAGGTTAACAATCTCAATCTCACTAACAGTGATTACAAAGAAAGGTAATTCCACCAACTCTACCAAACAGTTTACTGTAGGAATAATAAAAGTAGAGGCTTTGAAAGGAACTCCATGAAAACTGATCTCTCTAACTGGTATATCAAACTCAAGTTCAAAATATTTTAGATGAGTTTGCTCCCATAGCTCTCTTACTTGCTTGACAAATCCTTGAAACTTTGTATTGATTTTATTTTTCATGTCCCTCTCTTGCTATTCTTCCTCAATTTCATCAAGATCATACATTGACCTTCTTGCTCCTCCTAAAGTTTTGACCACATCCATTACCTCCACATAAAAATGAACATCCTTGGTCTTATTGGTTCCCATGCCATGATATGGTTATGCAAATGAAAATGAGGCAAAGTAATCATCTCCTTCTCCACTAGCTAGAAGAATGCATGCTTAATGTTTTGATACATGATATCAGCTCTCTCTTCTGCTCTCATGGTTGAATACTGAAATCCATTATGGTGGGCCTCCAGAGTTCCAGTCATCTTTCTTCCTCTTCCACCAAATGCTGGCCTAATCCATAAGTATGCCAGCCTAATTGACTTTGTTTTTGAAAGCTAAAGTTTCTCCTGACTCACCAGTATTAGCTGTAACTTTTTCAAAATTTTATCATGGTATGTGCACTTTGATATGATGTAATATGATTATAGTGTTGTCTCATATTTTTTAATATTAGATATGTAACAGAAAAATAAATTATTGCATGAAATAAATAATAACTTTTTATTTTAAATGTTTTTTTTGTAGAACACGGGTATTCTAGAAGATCAAGATGATCCTCAACATGATATGGATCCATAAAATATTGTTTCTGCCGGTACAAATCACATGGCAGAGGATGATGATGATGCAAATATGGAAGACACCGAGGCCAATGAAAATAATGTTGACAACGATGACGACGACGACGATGATGATGATGATAATGAGATAGTTGGTGATAGTAACCAGTGACATTCATTATCATATAGACTACATCATGGATCATTGTTGATATATTGTTATGATGACTCTTTTCATGGTTACTATCATATGTATCATTTTTACAGCCTATAGTACTATATTATTGAGTTGTATCATATTGACATGTATCATTTTAACTATATCATTTGGACATGTATCATTTTCACTTGTATCAATTTGAGTTACATAATTTATCAATTTTATTTATATAATTTGTACATGTATCATTTTCACTTATGTCGATTGTTGGACATGTATCATTTTGACATGTTTTTGATGTACTGGCATATTTGACTTTCACTTGTTTTAGTTATATATGATGATGATCTTATCAGTATTGACTTGTCAATTTATATATATTAAAAGTAGTTGATGATTTTTGGATGGATATTTGTAAGTATGATGATTTTAATTTACTACTCAGGATGGATGTTGTCAAATTCAATTCAATTATAGATATTTGACTCACTTGTTTTAATTATAGATGATGATCATGTTACAATAATTATATTATTATTTAATCATATGAGTTAAATAATTAAATTAATTACTCTATAATCATATTAGTTATTTAAGAGGCACAATATATTTAACTAATTAAATTGAAATAAAATATATTAAATTAATAAATGGAAGCAAAACAAGAAGCATTTTTAGAAGAAAAAAAGGAAGCAACAATGGAAGCCAAACTAGAAGCAAACCAGAAGCAATCTTGGAAGAAAAATTGGAAGCAAAACCAGAAGCAAACCTAGAAGCAAAACTGGAAGTAAATCTGGAAGCAAAACTCGAAGCAAACTTGGAAGCAAAACTAGAAGCAAAACCAGAAGAAAAATTGGAAGCAAAACTGAAAGTAAACCTGGAAGCAAAACTAGAAGCAAAACTATAAGGAAACCTAAAAGAAAAATCAGAAGCAAAATTGGAAGAAAAACTGGAAGCAAACTTGCAAGCAAAACTAGAAGCAAAACCGGAAGAAAAACTAGAAGCAAAACCGGAAGAAAACTTGGAAGCAAAACCATAAGTAAAATTGAAAGCAAAACTAGAAGCAAAATAGGAAGGAAAACCGGAAGCAAATCTGGAAGCAAAACTTGAAGTAAACTTGGAATCAAAATTGGAAGCAAAATTGGAAGAAAAATTAGAAGGAAACCTCGATGCAAAATTGGAAGCAAAATTGGACATCAAATTGGAACCAAAACTAGAAGCAAAAATGGGAGGAAACATGGAAGTAAAACTGCAAGCCAAATTGGGCACCCAATTCAGTGCAATTTCTGACGTTAGTTCCCAGCACTATTTTAGGCAGAGGCATTGTGATTTTCCAATGCTAAAGGCGATGCTCAATCCGGTGCTAAATCTGGGGGGAAAGTCGGCACAAAATTCGATGCCGAACTGACCATGCCTATTTGTGTTGGGTTGAGCACCAGCCAAATTGTTCAATTCATGAACTCAAAATACACTAAAATCTGGTGCAAAATTCAATGCTATTTGCTTGTTGTGTTGCTGTTATTTCATGAGGATTGTTCTAACAAGAAGGGCAGCAATGGTATCTTGTCGTATGGATGATCCCCCATGAACGGAATTCCCATATCAAAACCCTCTATTTAGAAGGCCAAAATCCTTAAATTTATTTGTTGATGTAAGAACAATTGTTCTAAAGTCATCCCACATTTTTACAGCTCTTGGTAGAGATGAGAAGTATGTCATGGGAGTTTCATGGGTAGTGATGCTTGGCTGACCCGAGAAGTGAGTGCACTATAAGGGGGAGCCTATGTGGTCAAGCATCTAATCATCTGCTAAGGGTAAGCCTAGATGGATTTATCCAAGTGGGAACTCAAAAATATTGTCTCATTTTATCCTAGGATTGTGCATTAATGTGGAATCGAAACACTTTGTTTGGGTCTAAAACGCTTGGAAAAAAACAATCACAATGTTCTTCAAAATTTCAAATCCTTTAGGAGGAGAAAATACCTTTGACAAATCCAGGTGCTCTTGCCTATCCTAGGGATTCCATCCTTAAAGGCTTCTAAGTATGTGGATTTACATCACAATTTCACTTACTAAAGTCAACATTAGGAAACTATTGCCTTAATTTCCTTGATCTCCACATAATGGACCTTGTGGGATGAAAAGAAATTAAGACATAGACATTTAGTTTGAAAATTAAGCAAGACATTAAATGTGGTAAAATTAATTCATTAATCAAGATGAAATCAATTGAACCCCACACATATGCTTGTTATCTTTTGGTCATATAGTTTTCCATGTAAACATTGGTCGTTTGGTTTGAAATACTCTTAGGGAAAAGCATCTTCACTTCCTTGGTCCTATAAAAAAAGTCCTCTTAGGTTCATTTAGGATCAAAACAACCAATAATTTCATCCATATCAAACATCAATAAAATCCCATTTCACAAACAACTTTTGAACCATTAGAAAAATCATTCGTGGGTATATGCAGGATCATCATGGAAAAAATAGGCCCTTAAGTGGCAATAAAAATTCAAAAAATTAGAGTTAGGCAACTTGACGTAAAATATTGAATAAGTTATCTATATTATTTCAAAAATATGTAAGAATAGAATCTATATAAAATTGAATATAGTTTATACAATAATAGGTTTATTTTAAAAAAAGAAAAATCTATTTGGTGAAAATTTGAAATTTCAATGCAGTAGTACTTAAATTTCAAGGAAAAAATAAGAAGTAGGTGCTTGTCTGACCACCCTAACCACAATAAAATTATAATATTTTTTTATAAGATTTTAGATATAAGTAGAGGACTCATGTCTCGATGTGATGCATATTTTTTTGTAATTTCTTTCAAAGTAAATAATTAATTATGATTTTTTTATTACAACTTTTAAAAAATATAAAAACTCGTATGTCTGACCACCTTAACTTGGTCAAAAAATCATGAGATTCAATTCTTTTTTTTTAATCCTATAGTATGCAAAGCATAGAATGTGACACATGTTTCGGATTCAAAAAATTTGATACCATTTGAAAGCTATAAATGATTGTCAATCAACCTATCAATCAAGACTTTAGTTGTAATTCAAATAGAAAATGAATAATAATTATTTATTAAATTCAAACTAAAGCATAATTTATATTGGTGGAAAGCTGAGAATCTTCTTAAAAAACCCTTTTCGTTTCATCAATTTTTGGTAAAAAAAATGTCGTAAGCCACATGGGCCATCATATCACTTACATATCGCCACTTTTTGGCCCATCATGATCCTGCACATACCTTCATACTAGACTTTTTGTAAAATCCTTCAAATCAACATCAAAATCGCCTTGTTTGGCTAAGTGTGTGTCGATGAATCCTTCCTCATACACCTCATTAAATTATCATCCTTGTGGACAAGTTTATTCCAAGATAACATCCAACATCTTGGGGTTTATAAGTCCATTATCCAAATCAAATCAAATCCAATCAAAATTAAAAAATCAAAAAAATACTAAAATCTAGTATTCCTCCAAGGGTCTTAATAGTTCAAACACCCATATCATTCACCCCTTTGATCCTTCACCTCATAATTGATCATAAATAGGTCCTTAGAGGTTCACTTTTGCAACAAGGTTAAAACACAAGAAAAACATGGAATATAAACTTCATTCATACATCATGACTGGTATAAATCAATTAAACTATCAAGGCCTTACAATGCCACTTGATTATCAAAACTCACATTTATAGAATCCATACATGGGATCATTATCTCCTACAAACCTCAATGGTACAAAAAATGTGAGTATGCCTAATCTGAATTTTGGATCACCTTTCCCTATGGTACATTTAAATCAAAGACAAAACCTACAAATCTATCAACCAAACAATCAATGCATGAGTCTTATTCCAAACAACATTATCCTGCCAAATCCATACATGCCAAATGTGACTATACCAAGTACAAGTTTACCAAACATGAACATTTCAAATCCACACTTGGTAAAATTTGTGATAGATATGTTTGAAAATCATACAAATGTTGCTCAAAGTCCAAAAAATATGTTAACAACTCCATGTGTTGATCCAAGTCAAGGTAACACCATGCAAAATCAAAGTTACCTAAATCAAGGAAACATGATTCCCAACCCCAACAATGTTCAATTTCAACCTATAATGCAAAATCTAAACCTCATCCCAAATTAGAACATTATCCAAAATCAATTTGTCCATGATCCCATACAAACACCACAAGGATGCATTCCAAATCTGCTTGAACAAAAAACAAATCAACTATATCAAGGGTGTCAAGATCAAAATCAAGATCAAATTTTGCAAGATCAAATTTCTACACTTACCAAAATAGTTGATTCATTGCACCAAGAGACATCTCCACACCAAAATAAATACACTTTTCCATTGGTTGAACTATGTCATCAAAGCATTGAGTTGTGTCCACAACCACATCAAGAACAGTATCTCTAATGTGAAGAAGTTGGATATCAAGATCAACAACATCAACAACAAACCCAATCACCAAATCTCAAAGATCAATCACCACATATCCAAAATCAATCACCACAAGGTCAATTTAAAGTACAAATCTCACAAGGTAACAAACTAAAATACACACCACTTAGGGAACCAATCGAATCGGTCATGCAACAGTTGATACAAGAAAATCTCATTAAAATCCCCGTTTATGAGAATTATCAAGAGCCCCAAGTTAAACCACCAGGGTATAATAAGAAGCACATTTGTGATTTTCAGAGAATAAAGGGACACAAAACATCAAATTTGTTTCGACTTAAAATTATCATCCAAGACCTTATTGATCAAAAAATAATAATTATTGGAGACAATGATCGAGATTCAACCACTAGTGATAGCAGTGACAATCTCTCCTCCATAACTGTTGAAAATGATGATCAAGATCTATCCATCAATGAGAACCTTGGAGATGTTTCTACCTCATCCAAATATCAACCCAACATACATCAAGAGTCACTTTTTTATCATGATAGATACCCCTCAACAATATCCAACAATGATCTATTCAAAGGAGTGTTAACATTATTTGATCCTATAATTAGTGATCCTTACACCAATGATCATGTTGAAAGTGTCTCTACATCACCTAATGAGTTAGAGGACATATCTCAAGATTTCACCCCAAAGCATGATCAACATCTTTCACCAAAGTCTAGCAATGGTCCTTTCCAAGACATATTGACATCCTTCGACCTCATGGTTGTAGATATTGAGGAAATCCTCAACTCAAAATTTGATCCAAGTCCACTCAAAGATCAAGAGGATATTGAGCCACTTCCCATGCCTAATGAAGATATCCAAGAACCCTTTATAAGAAATCTATCCTTTGAAACTGACCCATGTCAAGAACGTGATCCAAATCATGTCAAAAGCAATTCTAAAATTAATCAAGATCAAGAATTCATATCTCCAAGATACTACAATGATCTAATGGACACTCTCCTATCTATACAAGATTTCGCAAATGATGATAATATCCATATAGAACATACCCCTCCGTCTAACCATGAGATGCTTTTTTTGGATGGACATGTAGATGATCTGCATTCAAAACAAGAGTCTCATACTCTTGATATCATTACCAGGGAACAAGAGTCTCCTACTCTTAACATTTTTACATAGGATCAAGATATAGAAAAATCTAGAGAAATATCAAAAATGGGTCATGAAGAAGGCTTCTACAGAAGTTGTGAATCAAAAAAATCCTATCAAGGAATATCAAAAATGAATCACGAGGGAGACTTTTACGTGGACAGTGAATCATTAACACCTCTGGGAGAAGAATTAAAATATGACACTTCACAAGATCAAGCCAAAGATATTAATCAAGAAGTTATCCCACTTATGGAGGGTCATATCACTTATAAACTTGGATCACACACCTTTTTAAGGCCAAATTATCTTATCAATGAAGAATCTATCACCTTTGAAGATCTACGAGAGAGTAGAGAAGGATTAGAACCCTGCTTCCAAGATAAATCATATCCTATTGCAAATAAATTGTTTCAATAGATAAATTATCAAGGCTGAGGATTAGGCCTACATGAATAGGGTATCCTAGAACCAGTGCAGATTATTGGCAATCCTAAGCATCAAGGTCTTGGTTATTCAGTATTGGGGGCAACTTCATCTCAAGCAAATGTCAACATAGGGAGCACGAAGGATCCTTATGATGAAACTGATTCCAATACTACAACCAGCCACGTCACGAATCTTCATCCACCCACTACCCCATCCACGAATTGGGACCAACATCAAAAGAAATATTTGAATCAAAGCATGAAAAATTTAATCAAAGAAAAAGTAGTGAAGCATGAAGGACAAATCAAATACAAGTGGATACCAAGGAATACAAAGAAATATTATCCCTATCAAACTCCATTAGTAAAAGAAACTATGGGCAAAATAAAAAATGGAAAATTATCCATCAAAGATGCCCACAAAGGAAAAATTAGGCTTCTCAAGTGACATACAAAGTATATCAAGAAATTGGTCTTAATTCCATGCACACTTCTGTATCCACCCATTATTGCTCATATTCCTAAGTTTGGAGAGTCAAAGGTTCCAAGCTATCAACCAATCCATATTTAATTCTTAAAAACACACCACCATCCACGTCTCCATGAATGATATCCAATTCTCACATTGACCATGTATTGGCAACAACCCTTCATCATAAGGATTCATAAGGCATTCTATTGCGATGTGCGCATAAAGACAGTTAACTCTGATATCAAAAAAGTAGATCAGGAATCTCAAAAGTTGCATTCAAGTGCATGTATCTTGGTAAAGCAAATTCTTCAAGCAGGATATCGATGGCACATTATGACAGAAGCATCTACATCGACACCACCAAGTGGTTCAGCATGAGCTTGAAATATTTCATAAAAAAAATAAAAAAATCATGAAAATAGTAAAAAAATAAAAATCATCCTCCAATGAAAACCACTATGGTGGCACTTTGGATAGGTGCCATGATGAAAACCTGGATAATAGGCATCATGTGTAGAATCAAGCATCTATGTGTGTCACTTTGGATGAAAGCATCTCATCACATCCATAATAAAGCCAACATTCCATCCATCTTATCCATAATAAATCCATTCATCCATGAACCATTTATCCAATCCATTTTCATATATCTCCATCCATCTTCCAAATTATCTTGATCTTGATATAAGTTTGGTGTACACTTTACACTTGCTTATGGTAAACATCTTAACATGGGTCATTTTCATTGATCCTATCATACCCAATATTATCTAAGCCATGAAGCACTATCCAAATGAGCATCCTATGTTCGAATACCTTATCTTATCACAAGATAATATTTAGCATCCTTTGCGTTCTTACCATATCCATCCATACATACATCTATCAATGAATACACCCATGACTTTTCAAACATTGCTAGACACTGGGGGCAAATATTTACATCTTGCTTCGGGAATAAATCGTCATCTATATCCTCCAACTTATGTGGTGATCCAAACATTGAAAAATGTAAAATCAAATTGGTCAAAACATTTGTGATCCAAAATCCAAATCACTAGACCATGACATATTTTGACAAGAATATGTTCCTTATCAAGCTTTATCTTTCATCAAACATCAATCCAAATGATCAATATCAGTCGCATCTAATTTACATGTCAATGTCACATCAAATCATTCAAACAACTTTTGTTCCAAGCCAAGCTTCAAAATCTTGATCAATCAAATCCAATCAATCTATCATCATCTTGGGACATCCTTCCCAATCATTGTGTTGCTTAACACTATCCTTGCATTGTTGTGTATCTTCAACAATGTTGTCATCATCAATCCATCAATTCGATCAATCAACCCTACCTTGGTTTTCAAAAAAAATCCCAAAATAGAGCAGTGATATCATATGCATATCCAAATCATCAAAATCATGCAAAAATCCAAAAAAATCACAAGCATATCTAAATCCAAAAAAAATCAAAAACATATCAAAATCCAAAAACATCTAAAACATATCAAAATCCAAAAAAAAAATCCAAAACATATCAAAAATCCCAAAACAGGTCAAAAAGTTAGAAAAAGTCAAAAAAATAGCATTTGAACTATGTCGTCTCTGAGCTTAAACATAGGCAAGGCTAATCTTTGATCGGCCCTTGAAACACAAAATCCAAAAACATTCATAAAATCTCATAAAAAAACCAAAAAAATTGGAAAATTTGAAAAGCAAAACATCTATAAAACATCATGAAAATACCAAAAACATCCAAATATTTGAAAAAATCCATCTATCCCATTTTTCTTTCACCCACAATAATTGCATCCATAATAAATCAATCTTCCCCTTCATCCTTTGGAAAAAAAAAAGAAACAACCACAACAATCAACATAAGCAAACTTCAAACGCAAAATCAAAATTGAAACAACAAACTTTTAAATGCAAAATCAAACTCTTTTCAATCAACCTTATATCAATAGCCTTCCAAAAAACCTATCAACTTGCCACCATCCACTAGCATGTCCTAGGATGCATCCTTCCTACAATGGGCATTATCTTTGGAAAATCACTTTCGATACTTATCCTAAGCAAAACACATCCCCTTGGCTAGAGGTATGAAGAACATTGGCTTGTTTGTTCACTTGATCTTTTCTTTGATTTATCTTATTGTGTGCATTCCAATGACCTCTCGATGATTTCTAATCAAAATGATTTAGAGAGAAAAGAATGGGCATTGATCATTATCTTTCATTTGTTGTGCTTGTTGGACGTTCTTGTAATATAACATTGGCGAATACTTGCTTTGTTAGGTATTTATGAAGGGTGTTTTGAATAGATTGTTGACTATTAAATTGGAAGGTTATGCCTTTCCGTGTTTTGGTCTGAGATGTTTGAAAAATCTGAAGTACATCCTAGTGAGGTTTTGTATGTTAGGTCTGAACAAGAGTACTCCTATCTGATTGTTGATTCAAAGTCCATCACACTAGGTGCAACGCCATCCTGGTTCATTATACCCTGATGCATCATGCCTATGTGTGTTATCAAACATAAAGTAAGTAAGCCCTTTTAAAATCCCAATTCGTGATAAGCAAAGCATCATTATCATTCATCATCTCTAATAAAGTATTAATGCTTCATAGACTTGTTGGATCCTTTTTTCATAATTCTTTTCTTCTTATTCTTCTATCTTTACTACCATTTCTATCCAAATTTTTCTGATCTCAAAATATACATGAGGCTACCCATGGTCGATGACTATCTATACATCATCAAAATTGTCTACATCAAATATCCGATCTTTCTAAAGTATTATATTTCATCCTCTAATCAGTAGAACCATTCCTCTCGCATTTTATCGTGATCTCGATCGGAAAATTGACATTTATGCTTGATCTCTCGAGGGGGCAGTATACTAGCATAATCCTTCTCATTGGGGAAGTAGTGGGGCATCCAAAAATATTTAAAAAAATTGAATTTTGATGTCGATAAGATTATTCTTCGAACCAACACAACAGGTATATTACTTCAAAGGGGCAAAATGTAGACACTGAAAATATCTTGATTAATATCGTGCACTTGATCCTAATTTACTAACATCATTTCCTCCTGAATCACTTCTTACTAACTAGTTAATTAAATAATCCTCATTTAATTAAATAAATCATCTTATTTGATTAAATCATTATCCTCTTTTAATTAAATAAATAATTTTATTTAATTAACTCTAATATGTCATCTTTGATTAAATAAATAAAATTTATTTAATCCTAACGTTCCTCTTTTAAATTAAATAGTTCATGTTATTTAATTAAATCATATTTCCTCTTTTGATTAAATAAATCACCCTTATTTGATTAAATCTAACATCATCCATTTTTAATTAAATAAATCAAACTTTATTTAATTAAATATAATATCTTAAATTCCTCTCATTTTGATTTAAATAAATCTAAGTATTTAAATCAAAAGTCACAATTAAACTAATCTCCTCTAAGTTAATTAATCTTATCTCCTAACTCTAATCCATCAAATCCTCTAACTTTTGCAAGTTTCACATGTAAATCAATTTATTTGATTTATTAATTCCTCCTATTTTCATTTAAATATGGCATATTCTTGGAATATTCCACTTATTTGAATTCTCCCTCCTAAAGGACTTTTGTCCTCCAACATTGCATTTATGGCTCTTACATGTCTTTTTTCTTGAGCCAAGTGGCATTTAATTCATCCTTCATCTCCCTCCAATAAGCCAACTTTCAAATTTTAAATTTGAATCTAATAGCATTTATCATGCGCATTGACCAAAATGTGCTCCACCTCCTTCCATTAGCATCTTGACAAGTGACACAATGTTATTGGGTCAAGTTTAATCCCACATTCTCCCTATTTCTCATTTCTCCATCATTCTTTCCTATAAATAAAGAGCTTCTCTATTGATTTTGGATCTAGAAGTTTAGGCATTTTATCTCATAGTTTAATTATTCATAGTTTAAGTTCTATATCAATTTCATCATTTTATGTTAGTTTTTGTCATCATTTAGCATCCAATTACACATTTTGAATCAATTATCATCATCAAGATTATCAAGGAATTGGTAAAGGGATTCTTTCCACATCAAAGAAGCACCAATTCCCCTATGGGATGCTGGTTTGAGCATTAGAATAAGATTTCAGTAGCTTTCATTTGATAATTTATGTTTGTTTTCTTATTCTTGTGTTTGGATGAATTCCATAGGGAATATTTTGGTTTAAATCTATTTTACGACTAAATGCTTGCTTGTTTTTCCATGTTTGAATAGGTTGAAGGCCTTTGAATGTTCACACTTATTTAGCCATTTTTCCCCAATTTGGAAAATACTGATAGAGCACATTTTTCTGCAAAATTCTTTTTTCTGTAGTATGGTTCGAAAGCACCATTTTCTGCATCAAAGAGGGTTTGGTAACCATGGGATCAAATCAAAGGGGAAAAAATTAGAAATTTAATGGCATCGAAGAAATTCAAGAAAATAAAGAAATGGAGGCACAAAGAGAAAGGGATAGAAGAGAAAAGATTCATCAAATGAAAAATTTGGAAGAATTTAGTTCCATGAATGTTGAAGAGGAAACCAAGAAGGATGAGATGAATGTAGATGATGCAAATGTGGAGATGGTTAATATGGAAGAAAATGTAATTATGGAGACAAACCCAACTATGCCTTCAACTTCAACTTTGAATGATATGTAAAGAAGCACCTATGCAATCAATTTTAGGTATGCCTTCAAATACACCAACCAATGATATGGAAAATTCACCTATTCAAATAGTTTATCTAGGTATTTCTTCACACCCAAGTTTTGATAATATTGATCTTGTTTATTTAGAGTACGTCGGATACACCATTGATGGTATCGATAATTCTAGGGTTTAAATAATGAAAAAACAAAAAATGATAAAATATATTATAAGAATGCAAATGAGAATGAAATCCCTCATATTGAAGAAAATGAGAATGAAATTCCTTTTATGGTTGAAAATGAAAATGAAACCCCTTGCGTCAATGAAAATTAAACCCCTTGTATGGATGAATATGAATTTTTTTTTTAACAATTGAAAAAGATGTGCTAGATAACCTTCTTGGTAAAGTTTCTTGGAGAAAAATGAGAACATATGGAAACAGAATATATAAAAAAAAAATTATAGAAAGAAATTAGGATTTCAATGTAAACTCATAGTGCAATTGATGAGAATGTCAAAATTGCGAAAACTGGTGAAAATATTAGGCATTTTTGTAAAACCAAAAAAGAAAGATGATTCAATAGAACAAGTCATATCTAATGTTGCTAATGTTATTGATTTTATAGGTAATAAAATTTGATCTAAATATAAGAATGTAGCTCGTCGTGCAATAACAATTGCTCTAGTTAATAAAGCAAATTCAAATAAAAGAATGTTAAGATTAGTAAATATATAAAATTAAATCCTAAAACTTTGATAAGAGCTACTAAAAGAAGAAAAAGTATTGAAAAGGATCCAATTAATCAATATTGGTGTTTTAGTGGTAGACTCCCAAGATTAGACATGAAATTACCGAATGAAATCAAATCTTTAATCGAAAAATATTGGCATGATAACACAAGAGTATCACCTAACATTAGAGATGTCTTAAAATTAAGGGTGGATTCCAAAATTCATGAATCTCATCAAAAGCATCTCTTAGATATAACTCAAACAAAATTAAATAAAAAATAGATGATTCAATCTTACCATTTAATATTAGCATAATTCAAAGACCATTCGAAAAGTGTAAACCTTGGTATGTTATAATTAATAAACAAAGAATCTCTTGTTGTTGTAAGACTCGTGTACAATTTCATTATTATTATGATATTTTCTGATATATATGTTTTAATTTGCATGCTAACCAAAGGCTAATCCCACAATATTGGTTTACAATTTTTGGCCAAACTGCACATTGAACTGATTTTTTCTACCTAAATCTTCACTTTCGGGCACCTATAATAGCTAAACCATGAGGAATTTGAAGATGATGCAAACTAGTGATTTGTGACATTTTATCTATAGATTCTAAATATATTTTTTTCAAAAATATTGGAATCAAATTGTACTTCTTTTTCCATCTCCTTTGAAAACTTGTTTTTTTCAGTAAACACCATTTTTAAGGAGTGATGCTCACTGTATACAACATAACTTTTTTCCATGAAGGATTAAATTCTAATTTTTTAGAATTTTGATTTTTAACTATGATATATAGCACTTTCATTTGGTTTCATAGTGTTTTATTGAATATTTTTTCCTTAATCAAGTTT
>CM021100.1:878040101-878073545 GCA_007115665.2 Sequoiadendron giganteum | reverse complement strand
ATTATATTTTCTAAAAATATGTGATTTCAGCAAAAATCATAATCTCCTAGAAATTGTAAACTAGCATTGTGGGATCACCCCAAATTATGCAGGACATTTGTGGTATTAATATGCCACCTGAAATAATCAAAGATTTTATAACCGGTTTGTTTTGTGAACCCTCAAGTTGAAACATATTTTATTTAAAAGCATGTATTTCTGAAGAATGTGATAGATGTGGTAACTTTTTATTGTTAGGAGAATGTATGCATGAAAGTAGTTTAGACAAATTTAGACAATAATTAGTAGATGTTAAAAAAAATTAAAATGTTGAGTATTCTTTAAAAGATGGAAAATTTGGAAAACTTTATGAGCTAATTGTTGAAAAAATTAGTGTGCATGCATTTATTAAATAATTTAAAGATAAGATTGTACCTAACTATGTTAAACACTCTCAATATGCTCATTGGCTTGATAATCAATTTTGTTTATGTAAAAACACATTCCCAATTGGAACTATATTGTTAGTTGTTGATTTTGCTGAAAATTATACTCTTTCTCAACAAGAGGAAAATCAATCACAATATTATAATTTAGTGAAAGTAGCTATATTTATTCATATTATTTATAGACATGTAGATGATAGTAGAGAATATAATAGAATTTTTTTTTGAGAGAGTACTATTTTTATGTAAGTGATAATTGATTACATTCATTCGAGTTTGTTCAATATTGTTTTGATATATTTTATAAAAATTTAAAAAAGAGGAATTCAAATGAGAGAACATCTTATATGGTTGCATAATTGCATGGGTCAATTCAAAAATGCTAGAATATTTTATTGGTTATGTAGAGTTCATAAGGAAAACAATATCCCACACATGTGGAGTTTTTTTGAAGGTGGACACTATAAAGGAGAACACGATGGAGTAGGTGCATGTGTGAAAAAATATCTTGCTAGATAGCAACTAAAATTTGAGGATGTTGTGAAATTTAGAGATGCACGTGCAATTGTAGATTGGTGCAATAAGATTGTGAAACAATTAATGGATCTACAAAATGGCATTTGTTTAAGAGTTCAAATGTAAACGCATGGACAATATGGACAAGGGAGCTTGCATGCCTTTTTAAATTTTGTATTGCAAGTGATTGGGAGGAATGCAAAGGTATAGAATGGGTCGAACAATGGCAACAAGGAGTCTTAACACCTACATCGACACATTTTCAACATGGAACGACAATTAAAGATAATCAAGTGTCCACATCAAATAATTATGATTGTGTTTCATATCTTGTACAAGAAGGTACATTAAATTGAATTGAATTTTATATGTATGAATTTTTATATGTGAATTAAATATAAGTCACTCTTTATTGAATTTTTTATTTATTTTTGCAAGAAATGTGTATGTTGTTGTTACACCTGAGGGAAATGAAGAGGAGATAGAGTATTGGTTGGCTATATGTGTTGAGAGAAAACATAAGTTGGTACATCCTAGAGTGGATTATGACAACTTTGAATATCCAATTGGTTTGGTGTTTGTTATTGGAACTTGGCTTTGAAAATATTTGATAAGAAAGAATGGCTTGCCTACATTTGAAGATTATGAAAGACACAAGAAGATTGTACATTATTCACATTTGATTTTGGTAACCTATATAAAACTAGTTAGATATCAAGGGAGGCCTACTAATAAAGTGTTATGGACACTTTCAATGGATGATCATGAGACAACCATAGATGCATTACAAAAGAGAGAGGATGCAGATGGTACAACAGAGTAAATAAATATTGGTAAATATATAGTTGTATATATATTTAATAGATAGTCGATATTTAGTTAAAATATTATCACATATACATGTCTATATATGTATTTGTCTTTAGTCATTTCCTAATTAAAGTTTTATATCATTTTTGTTTCAGGTCTTCCAAAAATAGATGTATTACAAAAAGCAAAGGACATGCATATATTACAATAGAATTCAAATCTAGAGACATGTAACTATATATAGTTCTAGATACAATTAATTGATAGTATAAATATAAAACTAAATAATTCATTGTCATTTTATAAAAAAATTATAATTTATTTCATATCCCCTTAAGCCATCTTAGGACCCCTTAAGCCATCCTCTTAGGACCCCTTAATCCATATCCTTTTATATACCCTTAATCCATCCTCTTGCATCCCCTTAAGTCACTCTCTCAACACCCCTTAAGCCATCCTCTTAGGACCCCTTAAGTCATTTCCTCATATATCTACCCTTAATCGATCCACTTGTATCCCCTTAAGTCACTCTCTCAACACCCCTTAAGCCATCCTCTTAGGACCCCTTGATTCATATCCTCATATATCTACCTATAATTCATCCACTTGCATCCCCTTAAGTCACTCTCTCAACATCCCTTAAGCCATCCTCTTAGGACCCCTTAAGCCATATACTTGTATATCTACCCTTAATACATCCTCTTGCATCCCCTTAATTCTCTCTATTAATTCCCCTTAAGCCATCCTCTTAGGACCCCTTAACCCATCCTCTTTTGTACCATTAATCCATCCTTGTATAGCTACCCTTAATCCATCCTCTTGCATCCCCTTGATTCATCTCCTATGATCTAGGTCTTAGTGTTAATGGTTTAGGATCTTCATATCCTAGGGTTCATGAGATGCTTAGAATAAAAAATCTATATGGGTTAAGGGTTTAGGGTTTGTTGGTGATTTTTTAAATACCAACCAACTCTTTAGGATAGCCTATGGATCTACCAAATCCAATGATTAGCACCCTAAAAAAGATTGGACCAACAATTGAGAGAAAGAAATTAAGCTTTCCTCCTACACTTAGGGCTCTACAAAACCCAAGAGGGTGATCCCATAATGTATTTATAATCTCCCTTCAAACAATTTCTATATAAATTTCTCATTAAATAGATGTATTCTCATTCATTGTTGAATAGGTGAAATCCTTCAAGGAATTGGTATTTCCTTGAGAGAACTTAAACATCTACAACTGAGAATACCAAATTCTGCAATACTAGGTTAATTGGAATTGTATTTATAAAATATTGTTCTCAAATCAAAGACTAGAAGCACAAGAAATTCCTTTAACTCCTTAAGATTAGTGCCATATTTCGGGGCATGGAGTCAAAACAAAGCAAATTGAACTACAAGGCCATTTTAATTCTAAGAAGCCATGATCTTCATGAATTGTATTACAATTCATACATCATTACCCATATTCTATCACTACTTATAGATCCACTGAACACCTACATAAATGCATACCTTAATCAAAGCATTTAACTGATTTCTTGAACCAGAGCCAGAATTAAAGCATATTTCATTGTAAACAACAATGGAAACTAATGAAAATGACTCTTGATCAAATTCTCATTAATCATTCACATGAGGATATTACAGTTGGGGAGAGAATAGACTCAAAAGATATGCATATTTGGTTTAGACATACTTATAAAATAGATAATTAACAAAATCTACTCCATTGACTCAAAGCCTAAGCTATGCACTCAAAATGTATATTTTATGTGTTATCACTTTGCATTTTCAGATCTAGAATTTGAAAAAAGACCCTTTTCACAATTGCCTTGAATTCCTTTTAAAGGAGAAAATAAGCCTCGGGAAATTTGCAACTTAAATTTCATTTCATTTTGCCTTCATCTTAGAATAATTTTTTGTTTAATTGTAATTCACTAGGCGGTTATATTTGCAATAGGAAATTTCCCACCAAAAATGAAAATCTTCACCTGTGTATTTCACTCCTATAGATGAAAACAATGTCTTCCCTCATGAAAACCCCTTTTACTTATACTTGTTGGAGTTGCATCTTACTTTCACCTTCATCTTAATAAGACCATCATTCATAAAATGAAAAATAGATTCACTTTATAAACTATTTTCTCGTGCCACTTTTAAAATTTGTACATTACTTAAAGTAATTGCATTTGAAAATTTATCAGGATTTACCATTTATTTTCACCTTTTAAATCCCTCCTCAAAATAAAATCACTCACTTTATCGGCATATGTTAAAAACATTAAAAAAGTAGTGTTTTGGGCCCACCATTCTCTACCTCCAGCCATCATCCAACTCTCATGCATCACTGGCTTTCACAAAAAATGGGACAAATTAACTATGATGGGCAATGAAAACCACCGCTCATCGCTGGTTCACTTGGAAAAATGAAACAAGAACAAGCGGTGGGCAGTGAAAAAGAAACCCTAATCTTATCCTTTGTTTCGGATGTATTTTCCTCCATTCCTTTGTGTAAAATATTTTAGAATATCAAGAAAATCCCTTCTCTCCTTTCATACACCATGATCTTTTCAACAAACTCATTTTGTGCATATTCTACATCCATTGCATGAGTTGGGCACAACATTCCATCTATTTGATCTGCCACATTTGAAACATTTCACTGTGAAGTCCAAAGACTCTGGCGTTAGCTTGTCTTCTACAAAGATTTCGATGTAATATCAATAACCCCCATTTCAGCTAGCTTGATAGTGCTAGAACTATAGTTTACTTGATGGTTTTCACAACCTTATCAATAAATCTATTTTGTATATTCTACATTCATGGCATTCAGTTTCTCATTGCATTTACTTGAGAGTCTCTAGAGTTTTTTACAAAACCTAGTTTGTGTGTTGGCTGCATTTTCCTTCATGCTTGAAAAGTTCGAAAGTCTTTTCAATAAATTAATATTTCGTGTGCCTTTTCCATGCTTTGATGGATGTGTGTACCCTACCAAATTAACACTCATCGCTTGTTTGGATTGTCATTTTTGCCCAAAAGCTGCGATGAGCGATGTAGTGAAAACTTTGGAGCTTTTCAAAAATTTCTTTGAGAGCGTCCAACCAATGGGACAAAAGAATTAAAATTCCTTTTTCCTCCTATTCAAATTATGGAAATATTTATGCCCTAAAATCATTTTGAAATATTTTAAATATAAAAACATAAAACATTAGAACAAGGCAAAAAATTAATTCTACCTCCAAGCCAAATAGAGAAATTTCACTGTGAGCAAACCGAGGCACGTGGAGCCGTGAAATTTTGCATATGATCATAATCAATTATTTAGAGAAAACCAATTTCCTCTAATTTTTCCCAGCCATTAAAATTTAGGTTACTCCATTATAAATTGGCCCTCGAGACATGTTTAACGCACCTGAAATGCATTAAAATAATGCATCAAATGACCTCTGATCTTGATGAAAATGGAGTTGTAGAGGTTTTAGACCAAAACAAGAAATGGTTTTTCATTAGATTTGAAAAATTTGACACTTTCCGGAACACCATTTTTTGCCATAATGCGATCAGAAGCAATTAAATAACCCATCAAAACTTATCTTGGAGGCACAATATTAAACAAGAATGCACACATTTGATCCAAGAATGGAGTGTAAAAGACAGTTCGGAAAAAGAGATCATGAGGTGCAAGATATTAATCAACAAAGTTGATTACTCAGACTTTTCTCCAATTGCACATATTCAGAACCAATCAGGGCTCACCAAGTCACCACTTTGAAAAAATATCAAAACAACTTCTGGGAGGCTTGAAACACTATAAAAAATGCAGATATAAAATTGAACAAACTACATTTGCTTTTGATCTCAAAAAAATAGTAAATCAGATCATGAGGCTTTGAAAACTAACAAGGGAGCATATGAATGTGGGGGGAATGGAGAACAAAAATTATTTTGTCTTGAAAGCCATCCAGTTGTGAAAAATAAGTTTGAATAGGAGACCACTTCACAGAACTGAAAATTTGCAAACAACAGAAAAGTGACAAAACCCTCCAACTTCGCCTTTCAAAACCCTGTCAAACTCATCATGGGAAGCTGAAAACTGACATCCACATTCATATATGTCACATTAGTGGGTCCACCAAGGGATTTTACATGAAAATCAATAGGCTCTGAATTATGACCCTCCAAAGTGGGTCACTTAGGCAGATTTTTCAGGTGCACTTCTGAGTGTAGATTTAAAATTTTCAATATGGGCACTTCAAATTTGCAAAATTTGAGAGTGCCACCAGGGTTCATCTCTTATGCTTTAGATCCTAGGGTTAACGGTTTAGGATCTTCATATCCTTGGGTTCATGAGATGCTTAGAATGATAAATCTATATGGGTTAAGGGTTTAGGGTTCATCTCGTAGGCTTTAGATCCTAGGGTTAAGGGTTTCTAGGGTTCATGAGATGCTTAGAATAACAAGTCTATATGGTTTAATGATTTAGGGTTCATCTCCTAGATTTTAGGTCCTATGGTTTAAGGTTTAGGGTTTCTAGGGTTCATGAGATTCTTAGACTAACAAATCTATATGGGTTTTAAGGGTTTAGGGTTCATCTCCTAGGATTCAAGTCCAATGGTTTAGGGTTTCTAGGGTTCATGAGATGCTTAAAATAAAATATCTATATGGGTTAATGGTGTAGGGTTCATCTCCTAGGTTTTAGGTCATATGGTTTAGGGTTTAGGATTTATAGGGTTCATCTCCTAGGTATTAGGTCATATGGTTTAGGGTTTAGGATTTATAGGGTTCATGAGATGCTTAGAATAACAAATCTATATGAGTTAATGGTTTAGGGTTCATCTCCTAGGCTTTAGGTCCTATGGTTTAGGGTTTAGGGTTTCTAGGGTTCATGAGATGCTTAAAATAAAAAATCTATATGGGTTAATGGTGTAGGGTTCATCTCCTCGGTTTTAGGTCATATGGTTTAGGGTTAGGGTTTCTAGAGTTCATGAGATGCTTAGAATAACAAATCTATATGGGTTAATGGTGTAGGGTTTGAATCTCCTAGGCTTTAGGTCCTATGGTTTAGGGTTTAGGATTTATAGGGTTCATGAGATGCTTAGAATAACTAATCTATATGGGTTTAAGGGTTTAGGGTTCATCTCATAGACTTTAGGTCCTATAGTTTAGGGTTTAGGGTTTATAGGGTTCATGAGATGCTTAATCCCACTAAGTCATCCCTTTAAGTCATTCTATCAACTCCCCTTAATCCACCCTCTTACATCCCTTTAATTCATTCTATTAACTCCCCTTAATCCACCCTCTTACATCCCTTTAAGTCATTCTATCAACTCCCCTTAAGCCATCCTCTTAAAGGACCCTTAAGTCATATCCTCTTACATCTCGTTAATCCACCCTCTTGCATCCCTTTAAGTCATTATATTAAATTCCCTTAATCCACCCTCTTGCATCCCCTTAAGTCGTTCTCTTAACTCCCCTTAAGGAATTATCTTATGACCCCTTAAGTTATATCCGCTTAGGTCTCATTAACCTATCCTATGACAAAAATCACTTGAATTTGTAAGGAATTTATAAGATCAAAATTTTTAACTTTTAGTATATATTGTTCTTTTCTCGCATGAATTATTTAGTTAAATGACTCATAAAAACTAAGGTTACTTACATTAATTATTTATACAGGTTCTCATCAAGTCAGTCTACCATGTGATTGTCACTGTAAATATTTTTTATCAAGAGAGTATGTAAATATCAATTTGTGGTCTTGACCTAAAATTTAACAATGTTTAATTGTATCTACATGCGTATATATGTTTCATCATGTAATATAGTTGTAGTAAACATAAATATACATTATATATGCTTGTTCGATGTATGAACTTCAATGAACTTATTAGTCACTTTTTAAATATCTTGTTCCAATATTATCTTATACAAATCATGTCTTGTATTTACCACATTTTATATAATTGTTCAATTGTATAGGGTATCGAGTAAGGGAGTGAATTATCTTTTCGAGTCCCCATAGCTAAAGGGTATCATGAATTTAATAGCAACTACTTGGTAATTAGCATTTTGACTTGTTTTTTGAAGGGGATTGATTTGAAGGAAACATTTATTCTATTTTCTGGAAGGTTGATAATTGTTTTAGTTTGCAAGCTCAAACTTCTCAGTATGGCTAGAAGTGGATTTTGTATCTCGACTACTAACCATTTTTTGATAATCACGGAGGGTAGTACACAAGTGCATAAAGGATGATAATTTCATCATAGTAAGCTTATCTTGTATCTTACTTTGAAAATTCTCTATGAACATATTTTGAAGGTGAGGGTTAAGAACCTAGACATCGATTTGGGAATAAGGCGATGGGTAGCATGAGATAAAGTTATATTTTCTTCTTTTTTCTTGCATCTCATCAAATCAGCCAAGATCATATTAGGAGTCATATGCACTGGAAGTGGTTGAAAAATTTTCATTGAATGAATGAATTGAGTTGTTTGGTAAAGAAAAAAACCATTCTAAGGCAGTATCCTTCAAGGACCTAGGGAAAAGCTTAACCAAGATTTTATCATCAAGGACAAAGTCACTACATAAGGAAATATAAGCATTAACATGGTTAGAAGCATCTCCCTTTCCTCCATATCTCTCAAATCTAGGCACGTCTACACCTTGTGGCATCGATGTTTGCAATATCTCAAAGGACAATGGGTTGCTTTTGACATAATATGTAGGTGGGCCATTTTAATTTTGGTTGATGGTGGAAATTGTTTTGAAGGGATGAAACAGTTGGAAAGAGTTGATTTATGAGAGGTTCATTCCTTGCATTATGAGATGGAGGTGAAAGAGGTGGAGAGGTGTATGTGTTTGAGGGGAAAGTGAATGGAATGCTTATAGGTGGTAAGGTTGTAGGAAATCTGATTTGAGATTCCACAAAGGTAATAGGGATGCTAGCGAAAATACTCAAGGAAGGAATCACATTACTACTTGGTTTTATTGTTGTTGTGACTTGAGGGTTGGTATAGGTAGGAATAGAGGTAATTATTGTGGGAGGAATTTGAATTCCTCATTCGCTTGTGAAATTTCTTGTAGGTAAAGGACAACTAGTGTTTGAGGGGAAGTGCTTTCCAAATATTTGGACTATGTTTTTCACAAGGTCAAGTCCATCTTCACTTTCAAGAATGTGATGAATGTTATCTAGAGTAGGGAAGGTAGTGGTTGAAATTTTCTTAGTACTTATTTGATTTTGTAAGTTTTCTAGGTCTTCATGAATCTGGATTATGTTTTCTTATGGAATACTAGTTGTGTGAGGGAGAGAATGTTAGACCAAAAGCAAGATCAAACATGAAAATCTAAGAATCTAAACTAATATTAAACATATTAATCTAAGATCTAAACCTACACATACAATAATGAATCTACGATTCTAGAATTGAGTGTACAAAATAACATAGTGTTACCATCCTGTAGTGGATTATATTCACCTGACGTTGGGGTGGTATGATCATCGTGAAGCCTCCAAAGTTCGTGTGAAAAATATTGATGAGTGACTGTTTTGGTTGGTTGATCGAAGAAATGGTGAACTCTATCAATGGTGTTCTTGACAACACTTCGTTGCACAATGTATGTTGATTCTCCAATCCTTATTTGTAAGGAAATAGGTTTTTATATAGAAAATGAGATTTGAAATGGATGGTCAAGATTGTGTTGAATAATATCCAGATCAACGGTCAAAGTGTCTTGAGAGGATTTAGACATGAGAAGATTATGCAAAGTTGATTGCATAATTTGGGTGATTTAGAAATAGATTGGTTAGTCAAGGATTTAGATTGATCAATCAGGATTTGGATTGATCAATCAAGATTTAGATGGATTAGTTAGGAAATTGATGGCTTAGTTAGGAATTTGATTAAATAGTTAACAATAGATTGCTCAGTTAGTGTTGATGGATGTTTTTGCACCTTCTCAACGTAGGCAATGCAAAAGTGCATCACCTCTCTTGAAAGGTAGAAATATGCAACCAAGTTACAAAATATTACCCCAAGGTCTCTTGGGTGTTAGCTCATGACAATGCTTGGAATATCTCAGTGGTTAATGTGTTTTTTTGGTAACACAGGGTCGACCTTTATGGTTTACAAAGAATGGGAAGTTGGGTCTACAAATGGAGTTTCAAGAGTGTTGGAAGTGAATGAATAATGGATTCCCACTCAAAATAGCAAGCTAAAACTCACCAAGTTCATGCGATTTAGCTTTGTGGTGATACCTGGAATCCTACTCTAACAAGGGACTAAAAGAAATGGAAAAAGGAGAAGGGTTAAGAAAACTATTCTAAATCTAAGTATGAATGAACAGTGACAATGGTGGCTGCTACAGTAGACAAAATTCTTAAACTGGGTTTTTCTTGACCATGAGAACCTACAGCTACACAAAACCAGTGCAATCTTCTAAGGACTATTAATTTTTAGATTGCACATGCACATCATGAACATGAAATTGAACTAAGTTGTAGCAATGAAATATGGAAGCCTAGGCTAACTTTGCACAACTGCTTGTCATCAACAAGTGCAAAAAGTATGGGCTGGAAATTCATCAACATACCATAACAACAAGCAACATTATCACATCCATTCAAAAATCTATAAACTAAAACTAACATGGGAGTTGAACCATGCATGCATAATGAACAAACTCAAAAGAAACACCCAAATTCATGCAATGCTTCTCTCTATTTCTACAAAATTTTGTTTGCCCCAATTCTCCAACCATTTAAAATTAGAAGCAAGCCCCTATTTATAGTTTTCCAAAGCCCAAATGAATGGCTAGGATTTAATTATATTGTGTGGCTCAGATTTGATACAAGTTAGGGTTTCACCTACCCCCAATATTTTTCAATTTAAAATAGGCTATTTTTTCTTCTTCTTAGTTTTGTCTTGTAGCCTGTTTTGTCTTGTAGCCTATTTTGTCTTCTAGTAACCCTGGCACTATAGCAGTTTTATCTTCTAGCTAATTGCCTTCATTTGTTGCAACTGAAAACTACCAAAGGCTGCCCTTTTGCTTGTAACATTCTTGTAGCCAATTAAGTGCATTATTTTTGTAGATTAGTGCCTCTAAGAGGTAGATATAGTGATCTTGATTTAGATGGAAAACTCCTAAAAATCATCATAATTTTGGTGAAATAAAAAAGTTCCCTCCATTGCCCTTCGTATGTTGGTTCTTGAATTGATCCACTACTCTCCCAAACATCCCTAAAAGTACCTGTGCCATAAGATATCATTATTTAGACCTCAAAAAATGAAAAATTTCCCTCATTTAGAGAATTAAAATGTATCAATTTAAAGTCCATCAAGAATTACATATTTCGAAAAAAAAAAATTCCATTTTTGGAAAATTTCCCATTTTAGGAAAGAAAATCAATTTTGGGAACATTCACATTTCAGAAAAAATCTATTTCAGCAAATATTTCTATTTTGCGAAAATTTCCATTTTTGGAAAATTCTCATTTCAAGGCAATTTCCTTTTTGACATTTTGAGAAACTTTCCTTTTTGAGAAATTGGATTTCGAGGAGATTTCAATTTTCAAGGTCGAAGCAATGCGAAAGCAAGGAAGTGGGAAGTCAGCTAGCAGATGAAAGGTAGACAATGGATAGAAGGCGGAAGGCAAACAATCGGTAGACGGAAAGCGGATGACGGACAACCTTTCGTAGGGGCAGACCCGCAAGTGGCAGAAGGACGGTGGATGGCGAACAGTCGGCGGATGGAAGGAAAATTGTAGATGACCGATAGACGAAAGGTGAATGACAGATAACGGACAATAGACAGTCGGTGGAGGGAAGGCGGATGACGAACGAACGGCGGACCATAGATGATCGGCAGACGAAAGGTGAATTGCAGATGACGGGCAACAGATGGCCAGTGGATGGAAGACGGATGACGGATGGAAGGCAGATAGAAAAACTGAATGCAGAGATCGCTAGGTGGGGGAAATTTAAGGGTTGGCTGCCCTAAAAGAGGTAAACCACAAATGAAAACCCACACATGACGGCCTGCAAGGAAATTCCCGTGGACGACAACTTGCAAAGGAAGTTCCTATGGCAACAGAGGGATGGCGGCCCACAAGGGAGGTTCCCATGGACGATGATGGAGGGACAGTGGCTCGCAAGGGAAGTTCCCATGGATGGTGACAAAGGGACAGCAAGCAGGAACAAGGGAAGGATCCCATGCAAAGATATGCAACAGAGGGATGGAGGGAGGTTCCCATGGACGATGATGGAGACATGGCCGCAAGGGAAGTTCCCATGGAGGTGACAAAGGGACAGCGGCCCACAAGGGAAGTTCCCATGGATAGCGATGGAGGGACGGCGACCCGTAAGGGAAGTTCCCACAGATGACGACAGAGGGATGGTGGCTCGCAAGGGAACTTCCCACGGATGGCGACAAAGGGATGGCGGCCCACAAGGGAAGTTCCCACAGATTGTGATGGAGAGATGGCAACCTGCAAGGGAAGTTCCCACAAACGGAAATAGAGGGATGACAACCCACAAGGGAAGTTCCCACGGATGACAACAAAGGGACGACAACCCGCAAGGGAAGTTCCACAACTTCACAAAACTTAATAAACTTGAGATTTTTCAATTTTAGCACATAGGAAAAGGGGTAGAAAGAGTGTTAAGACACATTTCTTTAATATTTGACTCATTTTGAAAAATATGAAAATTTGGGAGAGGGAAGCCAAAGGGTCCATCGCCCTTTTGAAAACAATAATGAGCACACGGCGACCCACAAAGGAATTTCTGCAATGTCTAAACACATGGAAAATTTTATGCATACCCCTTTAGGCATGTGAATTCATTCATTTGATGGTCCCTAGATGATGAAAACTTGAAGTTTGCACCCCTTCCAGAAATGAGGAGATTTGGAATGGGGAATTCAGAGGGTTCATCGCCCTTTTGAAAACAGTAATGAGCACACGGTGACCCGCACATGACGACCCGCAAAGAAAGTTTCATGGATGGTGATGGAGGGATAGCGGCCTGCAAGGGAAGTTTCCATGGATGGCGACGGAGGGACAGTGGCCCACAAGGGAAGTTCCCACGGTGACGGAGGGGTGGTGACCCGCAAGGGAAGTTCCCACGACAACGGAGGAGCGACGACCTGCAATGAAATTTCTACAACTTCTCGAAACTTAATAAAACCTTGGAATTTCACTTAGGCATCATGAAAACATCCCAAATGCGTAGGAAACTTGTCCCCAAAGTCAAAAATGAAGGAAAAAGGAAAGCAAGCGAGAAGGGACCAAGTTGGTAGGAGCAAGGCAAAAGAAAAAGGGGGGCCCCGAAAAAGAAAAAGACTTAGCAAATTCAAATAGGCGAATTTAGTCAAAGGGAACTTTAGTCATTTTAAGGCAAATGAAAAACCTAGGCTTAGGAATAGGGGCACACAAAATGAGGCAGGAGAAAAACTACCCATTAGGAGCGAAAATGACCTGTCAAGAGCAAAAGAAAGGGGGTCCCTACCTTAGGCGGGGTGTGTGTACAAAACATGCACAATAAATTGCAACTCACTGGGGAAATTCTCCAGAGCATTTTGATGACAAACTGGAATCATGAACCCATAATCTCTAGTTTGATCCTCACACTAGCGGAAACAAACCAAACACTTGACCAAAGGATCAAAACCACTAGCTAACCCAACCCTCAATATGTTGAAAATCCAAGTGTGTGCAATTGCATTAATTCCCATCCTTGAGACACTATAGGAACCTAAGCTCTGTCAAATTAAGCTATGTAATTGATTCTAACTTCAAAAGCATCTAAGACATTGGCTCACTACCAGTCAGGCATCCATAGCCCTGACGAGGTTGTCATTGTGATTCTCCCAAATATTGATCTATTGCCAACCAGGCGTCCATAGGCCTGATAGAGTTATTCATATCCTCCTAAAATTTGAATTTTCTTTCTTTTGATTTTCATCATTTTTCTTTCATTCTTTTTGTTTCTTTTGATTTTATTATCTCTTCTTTATTTTCAACCCACAAGCAATGAAGCTTGCAATCAGGGTTGAGAATCACAGTGGCGCTAAAGTAGAATTTTATATTTTTCACTTAACTGGACTTCACAAAGGAACCTATAGGAACCGCTATATTCTTAAAGAATGTGAGATATGTAAGATTTTAGAATACATCAGAGTCAAATCAACCAATGACCTATCCCCTTCAAACCACACATCGAAGTCACTTGACACTAATAGAAGACCCTCACCATCCACTCTAAAAACTTGATTAAAGTTTGTTGAAGTAATACATAGAACAAACCTAGGCAAGAAAATGATGGTTCTACACGTAAACATACCCAGCTAAAAAAAAAAGGGACCCCTAGCAAAGTAGCAAAAAAGAAAACGACAAGGAAATGAAAAGTGAATGAAAAGAAAACACCTACACTAACCAAAGCACGAAAGCAAAAGTGGACAACAAGGAAACTAATCCAAAGCAAACTAACCTATAGTAAACCAAATAACCAAACAAAAGTAGGAAAGTAGAGTATATACATGAAACCCACACTAACCAAAAAAACTATGTACAAAGATATTTACAAAGGACCACGTTCAGGCAAGGAAAACCAACACTCATGCCCATTGGATTTCATAACACATGCAGAAGTAGGTAAGTGACCGTTATAGTTCTAAGCCATGAAAACTTATCCTTATATTCAAAAAAAATAAGTTTAACATTGTAGCATTCAAATTTAATCACATAGTTCTGAAAAATCAGCAGCTGAGGAGGTTCATTAAATCCATGGTCAATCCATAAACAAGTTCATCTCCCCTCATTCCCATAATCAAAATAATAAATGTGGCTATAGGAATTCATAGGAGAAAGGAAAGATAGAACCTCGATGTCAACATGTGAAGGTGTCAGCGTTCGACAGTCGAGAGCGAGCACTGCATCATTGTTCATTCCATCAACAACCTTAGGTGGACATAATGGATGGTGCAACATCCCTTGTGCATCACAAATCAACATATCACAATCAAATTGATCAGGCAGTACACATTGTGAAGAAAAATTTCTAATGCAAGGAACCTCATACTTGATCTTGTGCTTGCATAAGGCTGGGAGAACAAGGTAACAAGCACCTCTTCAAAGCTACTAGTGGGACTTGTGACCTCTATCAGTTGTTCTTCAAAGAGATACACTTCATCCTATTGATCTTCCGTAGTCCATGGCTCTGCATGATTATTGTCTTCAAGAGGCAGCATGTTGTCCCATCTCCTTCCCTAGGTGTTGACCTTAATTTTATGATGTCCATTGTCATAGGAAGATGACACAGATGAATTTGTCCTATTCTAGCCTTTTGAACATGTAAGAGGATCAGTAATAATCATGGCGGAAGTACTCCTAGTCATCGCTTATAGTTGGTTAGGCCCATCATACTTGTGGGCAGCCATTAGAACCCCCCTGCCTTTATCTTCTTCTCTTTGGAGTTCATGTATTTCATTGCGAAATTCACTCATTTCCTCTTGTTCATCAGTTAGCAACTTAGATTGATTAGATAATAAATTAGATTGCTTAGTCAGCAATCGTAATTTACCAATCAGAAAGTGGGTGAGGAATATGAATTAATTGATTTAATTAATTAATTTCTTTTTGGAGATGAACATGCAAATCAAGTATGAATTTTGTAAACAAAGTTGCATTAGTTTGATTTGATTTTTGATAATTGATTTGAATAGTTTGATTCAATTATTCAAATTTTGGAGGGAATGTGTTGTAATTAAATTATTATTTAATAATTTAATCCACTTAGGGGAATAGGTTATTTCAATGACATAATTAAATAATTGGCGTTATTTAATCAATCAAGATGAAATAAAGTGAGATTAGGACTTCATTAAATAAATGTGATTTATTTAATTGGCCAAAATGATGAAACATTAATTAATCAAATAATGTTGTTTTATTTAATCAATAGCAGAATTAGGTTTTTTAAGAATTTATTAAATAAATCAAATTTATTTAAATTGTCAAAAATGATAAAAAAGTGAATTAATTAAATAATATTATTTTATTTAATTAATAGAGGAATTAGGGTTTTTGATGTCGTTTCATTGTGGTGTGATGTGGGGATGTCACGGGATGACTCTAAGATGATTCGAGACATTACAAGATGATTTTGAGTTGTTTCGGGATGATTTTGAGTTGTTCTGGGATGATTCTAAGATGTTTTGAGACATTTCAGGAGGTTTTGAGATGTTACAAGATGTTATAAGATGTTTCGAGACATTTTAGGATGGTCTTGAGATGTTACGAGATTTTTTAAGATGCTATGGGATATTATGAGATAATTCCAAGTTATTCTGAGATGTTATGGGATGTTTCGAGATTATTATGAGTCATTTCAGGATGTTACGGGATGTTTCAAGATGATTCTAAGTTATCTTGAGATGTTGTAAGATGTTCTGAGGCAACTTTGAGTCATTCCAAGATGTTATGAGATGTTTCGAGACAATTTTGAGTCATTTTGACATGTTATGAGATGTTTCAAGATAATTCTAAGATGTTATGAAATGTTTTGGAACAATTTTGAGTCATTCTGAGATGTTATAAGATGTTCTGAGAAATTCTAAGTCATTTCGAGATGTTATGGGATGTTTTGGGATGATGTTTAATGTTGTTTAATGTTGTTCAAGGCTATTTTATGTTGTTTGATGTTGTTCGATGTTTTTCAATGATATTTGATATTGTTCAATGTTGTTTGTGGTGTGTGATAGGTATTAATTCAATTTTACATGTCTACATTTCAATCTTCACTTCCAGGCACCTATAGAGGCTAAACTTGTGAGGAATTTGAAGATGATGCAAACTAGTGATTTCTAACATTTTGTCTTTAGATTCTAAATATATATTTTTCAAAAAATTTGGAATCAGATTGCACTTCTTTTTCTATCTCCTTCGAAAACTGTTTTTTTTTAGCAAACATCATTTTTAAGGAGTGACACTCACCATATAAAACATAACTTTTTTTCCATGAACGATAAAATTCAAATTCTTTCAGATTTAGATTTGTAACTTCAATATCTAGTGCTTCCAATTGCTCTTATATTTTTTTATTAAATATTTTTTCCTTAATCAAGTTTTGAAGTCAAACCAATTAAAATTCAGACATAGGTGGACCGTATACAATGTAACTTTTTTTGTATGTATCAAAATTCAAAAAAAAATTGTTCGATCAAGGACTTCAATATCTGATGCACTCATATTTTTTAATTTCTTTTTATAATCTACCATTTTTCCACATGTACAGAATAGAGTTTGATTTTTGGTGAAAAACCTATGTTTGATAAACTAAAAAAACAAATACATAATAAAACCAAAACATATTAAAATTATAGTCGTTGGATACCTCGTTCCAAGGACTACCTAATTCTAGTTGGGTATGTGAAGTATCCGCC
The DNA here is from genome assembly GCA_007115665.2 of Sequoiadendron giganteum. Taxonomy (NCBI): domain Eukaryota; kingdom Viridiplantae; phylum Streptophyta; class Pinopsida; order Cupressales; family Cupressaceae; genus Sequoiadendron; species Sequoiadendron giganteum. Next base: position 878,056,353 of record CM021100.1, on the reverse strand, counting down.
ATTTTCATCTTCAACTCGAACTTCAAAGTGCAAAAAATTTTCTTTTTTGTGACAAAGAGCAGGAATCAAGGCAAAAAGGGGGTTCACTCGAGCCAAGGGGGTTCGAGAAAACCCCTAGGGGTTTGAGCGAAACCCCTTTCAAAAAGGGGTTTTCATTTTTTTTTTGTGGGATGCATTAAATGGGTTTAATCGAACCTAGGTTCAAGCGAACCCTCTTTTGATTTGTTCGAACCAATGAGTTCATTCGAACCCCAAGAACATTTTTTTTTGCATGGTGTCATTTTTTGCAAGTTTTCCTTCCTCATTCGAATTGTAAACCACTTTTGTGGGTTTACCCTATTGTATTTTCGTTTCGATGTTTTCAGATGAAATATTATATCAATAGGTGCTTTTTTTCTCATTCTAATGCTTCCTAGAGCTATTAATTTGAAAGTAAAAAGATTGCCTAAGTGAAATTAGGGTTTTCTTGAGGTGTAATATAGGAAATTTATCTTCAAATTGGTTCACTGGTGCTTTGATCATCTTGCTAATTCTTCTCTCTAGATTTCACATTTTTTTAGTTGTTGAGGAACAATGCCAAGATTTGAGGGTGCCCCACATAGTTCTGAGCCTGTTCAAGAGTTTGGATGGCCTCTAAGAGTCAGTGGCTAGGTATGTACCTTCTCGCTTTTTTCTTTCATAATTTTTTATACTTGTTATGTGTGTATAAAGTTCCTGTTGGAAAAACAAAGATAGAGAATGGAGAGGGGGGCTGAATCAGTTGTTACTAAAATCAAACTTATTCAGCATTAATCAACCTTTAATCTCAAATCCAAAAATTAACAGTGCAAGCATAAATCAATAACCCATTAGACACACATGAACACCAATATTTTATATGTTGAAACCCTGTTAGGGGAAAAACCACGGTGGATGTTAGTCCACAAGATTATACCCTATTAGAAGTATAATGAAGAATGAATGAGGAATGCACTTGCATTCAAGCACACTGCCTAGAGCTCACTGCTCAGAGGAAGGCTCAGTTCCTTACATACAATAATTAGATTAAATCCATTTGATGAGGTTGGATTGAGAAATTAGCTCTACAAAAAGCCTGATTACAGTTCCAGTTAGGCACGAAAAAACTTCTACACACTCTTCCACACTCTGCTCAATCTCTTTCACACTATGCTCTACTCTTGAATGATTTGATCTTTATTCGCTCATATACATCACTTGCACACACCGAGCATACATCAAAATGAAGAAAAAAACCACTCTCCTTTATCCGCTACACATATTTACATCAACTACTCTGTCGGCCACAAATAAAGAATAAATTACAACCATCGGCCTCAATACATGAATAAATCTTAATGCGCACCAACACAGTTTGGTCACAACATAGTGAGGACCCAAATAAACACCTTCAAACATGCCAAAAAATTAAAGATTAATCCTCATGGATCTGCAACACGCTACCACCATCATGTCAGCCAAGAACATGAAAACTCGGGCACACATCAAAAAAATCTCCAATCATCAACACTCTGATCAATGCGAACATACAGAACTGATAGATCATGATCTAGAATCATCCATGAATGTCACAAGTACATGTGCAGCAACTAAAATTGCCAGAATTTCATTCTCTTTTTCCAAGAACACCTGCTACAGTAACAGAATGATTGTAGGCATACAAAACTTCATAACTTTCACAAATCTTGATGCATACCACTAAAAATTTCAAAAAAAATACTAGATAGACTTAACAAAAATCCCTTTAGTGCACACCACCAAAAACTCAATGATCCCAAATTTCCAACACTCTGACCTTCTCAGCTTCACTAGCTGCTTGTAGTATATTTTTTACAATTTTCTCAATATCTTCAACATATACAACCTTCAAAATCACCAATGCTAATAGTGTTGACATCAATGACAACCACATATCAGCAACATAACCACAACATCCAACAATCTTCCCCTTTGGTATTGATGGAAACACATGATGTGAAAAATAATGCCATCAACCCAACTAGCTCTTCTTCAACAATCTCCCCCTTAGATTGTGCACTCTTTTCATGTTTCCTTCTTCCACTTTATTCTTCTCCCATGTTTTTCACATTGTTCTTATCCCCCTTTGACATCAATGGAAAAGTTACACATGTGTTGATTACATATTTGAATCATCTAACTACTCCCCCTAAGTAGCAGCCACCACAACATCAATTTGGAATAAGATATGGCTATGAGTTCACAAACTGATACAAAGACCCGCATCACTTAGTTTTTATTACAAGGGGAAATCATCCCTAAATTTCCTCTGAGGTACTCAAAAGTATCATTAGGAAAAGGCTTAGTAAATATTTCTATAATTTTCTCCTTGGTAGGTATATACTCTAGTCTAACTTCTTTGTCACTTACTTTATCTCTCAAGAAGTGATATTTGATGGATATATGCTTTGTCTTTGAATGAAAAAATGGATTCTTAGAAATGTGTATGGCACTTGAATTCTCACAGAATATGGCAATGGGTTCTTCATACTCAATTCTTACATCTCTCAACATTTGCTTCATCCACAATACTTGAGTACAAATGTTTGCAGCAACAATATATTTTACCTCAGTAGTAGATAATGAAACAAAATTCTATTTTTCATTAGCCAAGATACCAACTTCTTCCCTAAGAATAATGTACCTCCACTAGTACTCTTCCTATCATCCACATATCCTACCCAATGAGAATCAGTGAAAGTGCTCAAGATAAGATCATCATCCCTAGGATACCAAAGACCAAGATCAACTGTCCCTTTCAAGTATCTAAAAATTATTTTCACAACAATTACATGAGACTGTTTAGGACCAGCTTAGTATCTAGCAACCATGCATACAACATTCATTATATCTGGTCTTGTCTGATTCAAATAGAGTAATCCATCAATCATTGACTTGTATCTTGTCTGATTTTCTTTGGGAGAATCATCATTCATTGTAAGTTTACATCTGGTTACCATAGGTGTACCAACTGGCTTTGAATCTTCCATGCCAAAAAAATTCAGTAGCTCTTTCACATACTTAGACTGAGATATGAAAATTCCATCATCTAACTGAGTGATTTTTAGTCCTAAAAATAATTGCATCTCTCCTACCATTGACATTTCCAACTCACTTTTCATTTCATCAGCAAACTTCGTACAAAAATCATCATCACCTTCAAAAATGATGTCATCAACAAAGACTTCAATGATCAATTCTTTATTATGATCCAAATTGAAATATAGATTGCTATGAGAAGTACCTTTATTGAATCCAATTTTCAACAAGTATTTATCCAATCTAGCATACCAAGATCTAGGAGCTTGCTTAAGTCCATATAGAGCTTTCTTTAATCGACATACCATATTTTCTTTGTCAGTCGGTTGAAATCCATTTGGCTGTTCAACATAGACTTCTTCTTCTAGCTCACCATTAAGAAATGCTGACTTTACATCGATCTGATAGACTTTGTAATTCTTGAAAGTAGCATAATCAAGAAATAATCTTACAGCTTTAATTCTAGCAACAGGGGCGAAAGTTTCTTCAAAATCAATACCTTTCATTTGTGAGTACCATTTGCAGACCAGTCTTGCTTTGTTTCTAACCACTTCACCTTGCTCATTCAACTTATTCTGAAACACACATTTTATTCCAATCATATTTTTGTTCTAAGGTCTAGGAACAAGATCCCATGTATCATTTTTCTCTATCTCCATTAGTTCTTCTTTCATGGCTTCCATCCAATATGCATATTTGCATGCTTCATTGATATTGCTAGGCTCGACTTTGGAAATTAGATAGTACTCTTCCAAAATTATTCTTCTAGTTCGCACACCTTTGCTCTTGTCTCCTATGATCTGATTGTCAAAATGATTTCGCCTTACATACTTGGGAGTTTTAGGATTTTCTCTGACTTCTTGTTCTTGTGTTCTTTCTTCTGCACTTCTGCTATTTTTTGCTTCTAGATTCCCTTGGTTCACCAGAATAATTTGAAGTTGATTCTATGTCTGAAGATTATTTACATTGTTAGCACTATCATGTTGATCATCTGAATCATATCCGCTAGATCTAGATGGTCTACCAATATCTTCATCAACTTTGAAATTTTCACTTTCAACCATTTTCTTTAACCTCTTATTAAAGCACAAGTAAGATTTACTTTTAGTAGAGTAACCCAAAAATATTCCTTCATCACTTCTAGCATCAAAATTTCCTATATCATCATCTCTCTTGATGTAATATTTTCTTCCAATTTTTTTGAAATACTTGACACTAGGCTTATAACCAAACCATAGCTCAAAAGGTGTCTTACTAGAATTACTGTTGACATACACCCTATTAATGGTGTACAAAATAGTACTTGCAACTTCTCTCTAGTGGAAATGAGTAACATTTTCTTCCAGCATCATGGTTCTAGCAATTTCTAGAACGGTTTTGTTCTTTCTTTCAACAACTCCATTTTGTTGAGGGGTCTAGAGAGTAGATAACTGTCTTTGGATTACATGCTCTTCACAGAAAGAATTGAATTCTCGGGAAGTGAATTCACTACCTCTATATGAACTTAGGTACATGATCTTCTGACCTCTCATTCTCTGCCATAGCTTTGAAACTTTTGAACTTTTCTAATGCTTCATGTTTGAACTATCTAGTACACCATTAGAGCTATACTTTTTTCTCTAAAAATAATTTCTTGTCTGCTTACCCATCTAACATTCCTTGCACATAGTGTTAGTAGGATTCACTAACTTAGAAAGATCTCTGATTGATTGAGTAGAGATTATATTGACAATGTTATCAAAGTTCACATGACATAACCTCCTACGCCATAACCAACTTACATCAATCTGAGCAATTAAACAACTTTCACTAGCAGCACTCAAATGAAAGATATTACCTTTTGTCTTTGTACTTGAAGCAATCATATTTCCAAAATTTTCCCTTCTTCTACACTTACCATCCTTGAACTCAAGATTTTAACCCTTGTCTACCATCTGTCCAACACTCAACCAAAAATAGTGCCTCTACCATGAATCACACCAGAAGTGTTGTCTCCAAATCTTACAACACCACCATCATAGTTTTCCAAGCTTATAAACTTTCTTTTATCACTAGTCATATGATGTGAGCATCCACTTTCAATTACCCACTCATCTTTTTCTTCATTTTTTGTTGCAAGAGCCTTCTCAACATTCACATTACTAGTAGATTCAGTGGACACCTGACCATTTTCTTTGATAGCAATGAATACCCATTCATCTTCATTTCTAGTTTATTTATCAGATTCTTCATCAGTTACACCTTCTTTAGCATAATAGCATTTCCTTTGAAATCTAGTCTTCTGAGGTTTGTACTTAGAAACTCTTTCAGGAAATCTTCATGCAAAATGACCTATCTTTCTACAAGAAAAACATTTAATCAATAATTTTCCTTTGTAATTACCATGACCTCTGGCTTCTCTTTTCACAATCAATGCTTCCAGCTCTTCCAATTATTTTTCTTCATCTTCAATCTGTTTCATCTCATCTTCATACTTGAATGTCCTTTTCGAACTCTCTCTCGAATCATATCTATGCTTGATTTTCCTAGATACAGTAGCCTTGAATGCAGATTCAATCTTAGGAGTAGATTCACCAAATTCACTTAAATCAAAGGTAGCAAGTTTTCCAATCAACATGTCTCTTGTCACATTTTTCACTATCCTAAGTTCATCAATAGCACGAGCTCTTGTTTTGTAGGAAGGGGGCATATATCTAAGTATTTTAGCCACAATCTCTTCTTCATCCAAGACTCCACCGACACATCTAATTCTCATCACCAGCTCATTTATCTTTTGAGAGAAAGAGAGGATTTTCTCATCTTCACTCATCTTCATGACCTCCCACTTTCCTTTCAGACTTTGTAGCTTAGCACTTTTCACTAGTGCATCTCCTTCATACAATGTTTCTAAATTTTTCCAAATCTGATATGCAGTCTTCAATCCTATCACATTTGTCATCTTTGAATTTGTCAAAGCACTCAACAATGCTTCTATAGCCCTGGTATTAACTTTTTCTTGCTTGATCTCATCTTCAGAGGAGGGACCATTATGAGGAATAGTAAATGCATTCTATGTAATCTTCTAAAAAGGTTCACCAATGCAGTTTAAATGACATGCCATTCTGAATTTTCATAAAGAGTAGTTTGTACCATCGAATCTAGGACTATCCTACTTTTAAGATGCCATCTCAGATCACCTCAAGCTATTAGGCTTCTTCAGAGGAACTAGCTCTCATAACAATTGTTTGCAAAACAAGGATAGAAAACTGAGAGGGGGGTGAATCAGTTGTTACTAAAATCAAACTTATTCAACATTAATCAACCTTTAATCTCAGATTTGATAATTAACATTGCAAGCATAAATTGATAACACATCAGAGACACATGAACACCAAGATTTTATACATGGAAACCCTATTAGAGGAAAAATCATGGTGGATTTTAGTCTACAAGATTATACCTTGTTAGAAGTATAATGAAAAATGAATAAGGAATGCACTTGCATTCAGGCACACTTTCTAGAGCTCATTTATCAGAGGAAGGCTCACTGCCTTACATAAAATAATCAAATTAAATCCATTTGATGAGGTTGAACTAAGAAATTAGCTTCTACAAAATGCCTGATTACAGTTCTGGTTAGGCACAGAAAAAATTCTACACACTCTTCCACATTCTGCTCAATCTCTTTTACACTCTGCTCTGCTCTTGAATACTTTGATCTTTATTCACACATGTAAATCACTTGCACACACCGAGCATACATCAAAATGAGGAAAAAAACCACTCTTATATATCCGCTACATGGATTTATATCAACTACTCTATTGGCCACGCACATGTACATCACTTGCACACACTGAGCATACATCAAAATGAGGAAAACAACCACTCTTATATATCTGCTACATGGATTTATATCAACTACTCTATCGGCCACAAATAAAGAATAAATTACAATTGTTGGCCTCAATACAAGAATAAATCTTAATGTGCACCAACACAAGTCGGTCACAACATAGTGAGGACCCAAATAAACACCTTCAAACACATCAAACAATAAAATATTAATCCTCATGGATCCACAACACGCTACCACCATCATGTCGGCCAAGAACATGAAAACTTAGGCACACATCGGAAAAATCTCTGATCACAAACACTCTGATCAATGTGAACATACAAAACTAATAGAGAATGATATAGACTCATCCATGAATGTCATAGGCACATGCACAACAACTGAAATTGCCAGAATTTCATTCTCTTCTTCCAAGAACACCTGCTAAAGTAACAGAATGGCTGTAGCCATAAAAAAGTTCATAAATTTCACAAATATTGATGCATACCACTGAAACTTTTGGACAACATACTAGATAGACTTAACAACAATCCCTTTAGTGCATGCCACCAGAAACTCAACAATCCCAACTTTCTAACACTCTGACCTTCTCAGCTTGATTGGTTTCCTGCAATATATTTTTTACAATTTTCTCAATATCTTCAATATATATAGCCTTCAGAATCACCAATGCTAATAGTTTTGACATCAATGACAACCACATATCAGCAACATAACCACAACATCCAACAATTCCTAGATTCAATAGTGTATTTTTTTATGATTCCTACGTAGTTGCATCATTTTTCATTCCTTTACCTTTTAAAAACCACACACTTGTCTTAAAATTGTGTAGTTGACTAAAATTTGTGCCCATGTTTCATGCACTTGACTGGAAACTGTGCAGCTGATTGAAAATTGTGCTCTTGACCAAGAACTACACAGTTGACCTAAAATTGTGCCACAATTTCTGCACCCTTGACCTAAAAATAATAGTTAACTTAAAACAACACCCCTATTTTATGCACTTGACCTAAACTTGCACTGTTTCTTGAAAACATTGCCCTTGTCTGGTGTGTTATGAGAATTTTCTCAATAACCTAGCTTTTAAATTCTCTTTTTGTTTTTAATTGTAGAATTTGTTCTAAACCCTAGCATGTGTTTGTTTTTCATCCTAAATGTCAATTTTCATCATGCTCATGTCATTTTATGTTGATTTACATGTTTAGAGCGAAACCCTAACATCCTGGTTTATAATGATTTTAGGTGAGTCTCAAATCACTTAGGATGAGAGAGAGACGTCCTCGCCACTTGTTCGATATGATTGCCCTTTTTAGAGAGTTGAAGCGAGACTTCCTTGATGTCATGGGATTATGTTATATTTGTTACATGCCTCAGATTAGGACTCATATGACCATGATGACTTCTCTTATGGAGAGGTGGCACTCTGAGATGGCCTCCTTTCATTTTCCTATAGGGGAGGCTACTATTACTCTTGAGGATGTTTGGAGGATACTTCATCTTCCCATTCACGGTGAGGTCATTATGTATCATGTTCGACGAGGTGCCAAAACTATGCAACATTCATTAGGTGTTGCACACTTGGATGTACATGATTCAAAGGATGATCTATCTAGGTTTTTTGATTGTTTGATCCTATTGTACTTGTCCTTTTTGGTCTGGTATCAGGATTAGTTGTTCCTGATAGGTGAGGTCAACAGTTTTTTATGGGTTGGGGTACATGTATCAAGAGTATGCTAGAGAATGGGATGAGATATGCTTGGGGTGCTTGATTTCTTTCTCATCTTTACTGAGATATGCACAAGGTTGTGTATCCGAGTGGGAAGTTTATGTCTACAGGTGTTTCAATTTTGCATGTTTCGGCATCGGAGCATATTGCAATGACTCATCTGAATGGGATACATGATCATTATTTGAATGATCCAGACTCTTATCATTATGGGGACATTATACATTACACCTTGCCTTGGGACCTTTCTTATAGGTGTCGCATGTTTGATGAGATGCCTGATTTTGTGTGGAGACCTCATATGAGTTGTTAGGTTTGGCTAGAGGATGTTGATCATCATATTTACTATCGATAGACTTGTTGGTTGATTGGTCATTCACCTTCTATGATGGACCATTATCTACTAGACTGAGTCTTTTTCCAGTTCAGAGAGAGACATGGGTGGGTTCCTGATGCGTATGAAGCTTAGTTTGGTAAGACTACTCGGGAGGTTTGTATATGGGGTCTCCAAGCTAATATAGATACTGTGATTTGTGAGTTCAGAGAACTTGCCCTAGTTGGTTGGGGTTGGTTGGTTGGTGTGGAAAATCTAGGTACTACTTGTGATTATGATGAGTGGTGGGCATGACCTAGGCCTTTGAGGTTTACTGATCCTGGGGGGTGATCCCATTGTGGGGAGTGACAACACGTTGAGGTTATCATAGAGTAGTTGGATCAACTTGGACGTGATGAGGCATAGGGTATTCAAGATGAGCGGGTGCCTCCTACATAGGGTCAGGGATAGGTTCTAGGTCCTCCTCCACTAGATAGGGATGTTGATATATTTCTAGCTCAGATTACTTCTTCTAGAGATGTAGAGATTGCATAGGGATAGGCTTCATAGGCTCTATTAGACATCTTTAGGGTTGAGAGAGAGAGCAAGATCAGCCGATGACATGCTACAAAGGCTTAAGTATTGTTATTGACAGCAAAGAGAGATACTCTCTGGGTAGAGTGTGATAGTATGCAAGCTGAGTGAGATCAGTTTCTACAAATTTCTGCCTATTATCAGACCTTATATGATGCTATTGTTCCTAGGGCTTCTTAACATCCACAGTTTGGGGAGCCAAGTGTTGCTAGCAATGGCGGTGGCGGTGCAAGTGCAAGTGTAGGTGTAGGTGTAGGTGATCAGTTTGTGAGACAACCAGATCTTTTTGGTTGTCAGTAGGGTTCCATCCTTCTTGTTAGGGTCTTACAGTTTTGGTACTTGATCTTCATGCTATTTCATGGCACAGAGGCATTTTGTGCTTTTATATATAAATATAAGATGATTATGTATATGGTGATCTTCATGATGTATGTTTATATATGTTTTTGTGCTTTTTTGATGTATGAATTTGATGTGGATGGATGAATCATACTTTTTCTTGTTATGATGTGGTTTATGTTGATAAATGTATGCCCCATCTATGATTTTTTTATTAGTTTATTATCGTCATGATATGTATTGACAACATTTGTAGATGTAGTATGGATATGGTGCTAATGATGTTTTATGCAAGATGAATGTTAATCAAAAGAAATATTGATGATGGATAGATGCATGATATTAATTAGAAGTATTGATGAAGGATAGAGATATGATGTTAATTAGAAGAAATATTTTAATCGATAGAAATATGATGTTAATTAGAAGGATTCTTGATGATGGATAGAAATGTGATGTTTTTAGTTGTTGATTTGTTGCCTTTTATTTGCTTTAGAGACTTTGTGGTTTGTAAACCCCTATTTTATGTAGCAACAAGATACAATGCACTAGGGTATGAATTACCAAGGTGATTTTGTATCCATTATGTGGAATTTGACTCTACAAACAAAGAGTATCTTTGTTCATACCTGACATGTGAATTTTTTTTTAAATATACGAGGGGTGGCATGAAAAAAATTTTGGACCAATCACACAGAGAGGTATACAACACCTAACATGTAACTGCTTCATGAACTATTTTAATACTTCCATACTAAATAAAGAAAGTATTCACCATGGTAGTATTACAAAAATCTCTTACAAAACATCAAATCGAAATGAAACTCAATTGCACCCATTCCTTCTTCTCTAAATCCTTATAGACATCCTTGAGAGATCTTGGGAATGAGTCAATAAAATAAATCACAAAAAGATAAGACCATAAAAAAATATTTAAACAATGTTATAGTATCACTTGCCATATTTGTTTGGGGTGGGGCTATTATCTGGCATTGATCATGTTTATCGTAGGAATGGATCCGTTAAGGCATATCTCAGGATGTTGTTGGGACTTGTCGAAAAGATAGGTAGTTGAAATTTTGGGATTGTTTTCGTCTGTTCATAGTTAGATCTTATGTGATTATTTTTCTTGAAATTTCTATTTTTTTATGTTTTCTTTGTTTGTTTGTTTATTTTGCCAAAGGATGATTGTGACAATTCGTTTATTATGGGTGAAATGTTAATCACGAATTTTGATAATGGGATATTTTTTTTCTAAGTTTCTATGATATTGCTTTTGTTATTTTCAGGGGACTAACCTAGGGCCTCGAGGGCTCATCAAAGATAAGCCTTGCCTATGTTGTACACACAGAGGTTCGTAGTTCACTTGGTTTGACCCTTTTTGACCATTTCTATTTTGTGAATGTTTTTGGATTTTGTATATTTATATGTTTTTTGTGATTTGTATTTTTTGACTAAGTTAAAATAATGCATGTTGAAAACCTAAGGGGATTGACCTAGGGTCTTGGGGGCAAAAAATCCTTGCCTACGTTGCACACGTAGAGACCATGTAGTTCAACCGTTTGACTCAAAGTATGATTTTTGTTTTGGATAAACATCGACAGCTTGAATTGATATCCTATTTTTGTGTCTATAGGATATGTTGTGGGAAATCTACTTGAACTAACTATGAGGTTCAAGAAAATGTTGATACCTTAGAGTGTTTGAGTGAAGGAATAACCCAACGATGTTTTGTTTTTGATGTTTTTCACATGTTTTCTAGTGTTTTTCACACATAGCACATGTTTGTTAAGTTTTGACTATGGTACCTATTCTAGGAGCGCCACAAAGTGGTTTTCACTTGAAGAATGTTTTATTTCTTTTTACCATTTTTCTTTCTTTTTTGATTTTTTTATATTTTTTATCTATTTTTTCTTTTCTTTTTTGGATTTCTACCCTTTTTCCTAGGGTATTCTAACACGCTTCATGTATAGAAACTTTTGAGGTGGTTGTTTTTTAGAGGTTCGACTATAGGTTCTTCTTTAGGAGTAGCCAACTGATATGCCCCAGAGTCATAGCTCGTTGTTATGATAAACTGGCTTAACTAGTTGGGTTCAAATTTCCCTTTGCAATCTTGATTCAATTGTATCTTCTAATTCACCTTGAGGACTAAGTCACCAAATTAAAATTTTGCATCTATGATTCTCTTGTCATAGCTTTGTTTGAGCCAATTTCGATAAACCTGCCAATGGTTTAACACACTCAAACACCTTTAATCTAGGATCTCTAATTCATTCAATTTCAATATCATATATCCTTCGTTACTGACCATACCTTCTAATGAAACTCATAATGAGGATATTTTGAATTTGATGGGTAAGACAACCTATAATCTGTAGAGAAAGGAAAATGGTGTGGCACTAGTGGGTGTTCAAATGTTGGTTTGATAAGCCCATAAGGTTGGGTTTAGCTACAAATGCCAATCACAATCGGCATCATTGACAGTCTTTTTTAGTATTTTTAGGATTGTTTTATTAGATGCCTCAGCCTAACTATTTCCTTGAGGATAGTATGGCATGGAAAATCTATGTTGGATAGAGAACTTGGAATAGAGTTCCTAGACATCTTGATTCTTGAATGGGGTGCCATTATCAATTACAATTGTTTGTCAGATTCCATAACTACAAATGATATAATTCAAAATGAATTTTGATATTTTTTTGCCAGTGATATAGGTCAATGGAATTTCCTCTGTCGATTTAGTGAAGTACTATGTTGCGGTGATAATGAATTTATGCCCGTTGGATGAAGTAGGTGATGTCTTACCTGCCAAGTCTAATCCCCATTGCAAAAAAGGCCATGGTGTTGTGATGGGTCTCAACTCTTGTGTTGGTGCATGAACTAGAACATTGTGTTGCTAACATTTTCAACACCTTCTAGAATGTTGAATGCAGTCTTACTCCATGGAGGGCCAATAGTATCTTGTTCTAAGCAACTTTAGGAATAGGTTAGGTCTGCTAGAGTGGGATCCACAAAAACCTTCATGGAACGGGATCATAAAGTGGGAAGTTCTATGGGTGAAGGTTTTCTTCTGAGTATTCGTTAAGTGAAGCGATATGATACTATTCTAGATATAGTCAAAAATATCTTGGTACCATGGGGAGTTAGGACCAATAACAACCCATACAATTTATGATTATGGGATGTCAAATGCAAACACAACTAGTTTTTCCAAAAGGAATTCATATTTAGGCACATTCTGAGGATTATCAAGTAGTGAGCCTATCATTGCCATTGCATCGGTAGCTATATTATTGATTTGAGGAACTTTCTCAAAGGTTATTTTGATGAAGTACTCCTTGAAACTGTCCAACATTATTTTGTATGGTAGGAATTTGTCATTTTTTGTTTGGTATTCATCGTTCACCTATCTGATTACTAGCTGAGAGTCTCCAAATACATGTAGCTTTTTTATTCTCCATTTGATCGCCATTTTAAGCCCTGTGATAAGAACTTCATATTTGAAGATGTTTTTTGTGTAGGGGAATGAAATCTTGTAAGCCTTGGGTATACTATCTCCCTATGGTGTGAGAAATAAAATACCTTCTCCAAAACCATGTTGAGTATGGGACTCGTCAAAGTATACAGTCCATTGGCCTGTTTGTTCTATCATTAAGACACTCTCATCTAGAAAATCCACTATGAGAGGTTTATGATCATCTATGTGTGCTTCAACCAATTTTTTCTCTATGACTTGTCCCTTGATAACTCTCTTTTCCATGTACTAGTCTATATCAAATCCACTCAGGATCATTACCCATTTGGCTATTCGACCTGTTAGGGTTACCTTTTCTACTAAGTATTTGATTGGGCCCACCTTCGAAATCAGCTTTACCTTTCTATTTAAGATGTAATATCTCAGCTTTTATGTTGAAAACATGACTGAGAGACATGCTCTTTCAATGGGTGAGTAGTTCAGTTCATAGCCCACCAGTGTTCTGTTGATATAGTAGACTACCCTTTCTTTATTGTTATCATTTAGTTGGGCCAAGAGAGATTCCAATGATGCTTGTGTGGTAGACACATAAAGTATCATCTCCTTTCCTAGAATAGGTGGCATGAGTACAAGAGGAGTAAGTAGATACTCCTTAACTTGATGGAATTCTTGGTCACATCTCCCATCCCATTTGAAGGTGATCTCAACATGTCATGTAATATGGTCATCATTGCTCTTTGATAGGTTGCTCATGCATTCTTTAGACTAAAAGGCATTACATTCCAACAGAAAGTCACCTAAGCACAAATGAATGTTGTTTTGTGTTGGTCATCTAGAGATATCTTTATTTGTTTGTATCTAGAGAAGCCATACATTAAGGATAACATCTCATGCCCTATTGTTAGATCGACAATCATGTCAATGCTTGGCAATGAAAATTCATCTTTTGGACAAGCTTTGTTCAAGTCTTTAAAATCTGTACATATCCTTATGCCCCCAGTAGGTTTGGACACTAGTACTAGATTTGATATCCATTGTGGATAGTCGATGGGTCTGATAAAATGCACATCTAGTAGCTTCTTTAGTTCTACCTTTACCAATAATGCTATCTACGGATGCATTTTTCTGAGTTTTTTCTTGATAGGCTTTGCTCCAGGGACGACAGCTAGATGATGTACTACTAATGTTGTATCTAGTCTAGGCATGTCAGCATAGGTTTAGGAAAAGTTTATCTTTCTTTCATTGATGAATGCTATGAAATTTTATTTCTCCTCATAATTAAGTGATTCTACATGGTATAGTATCTTTGGGTCCTCTATTGTGCCAACATTTATGGACTCTGCTTCTTCTACAAGGAGTGTTGATATTTCTTGATATTCTGATATGGGTAGATTGAATCCTCCATCTTCAAGTGCCTCTGGGAAGTTTTAACCTTCAGACGCATCCTTTATTTTTCTCTTTTCTAGATCTAATAGAGCCATAGTGTGGCTTTCCCTAGGGGATCATATTTTTATATTTTTTCTTTCATTTGTATGACTCGAAGATTCAATCTCTACACCAAAGTATGCCTCTTATTCTAGCTCCATGATGAACTCTGCTTTTTGATCTCTTTTTGGTATGTCTATTTGAAGTCCCATAAACTCCACAACCACCACCCCCACTCCCACTATTTGTAACGGTAACGGCAGACCCCACCATCCATACTATTGACCCCACCTAATAGCTCTATGGACCCCACCATCGTAGTAGGGCACTGGAGGAGCCTCTCTGCTCAATTCCGACCTGTGCTTTCTCTATCTCCTTCTCCTTCCATAGTAGTTGTTCAACCGGTGGTGAATACATAGCTAAAGCTATAGCTATAGTTTCACGTATGGTTTTGGAATAGAGATGAAAACAGTGATGTTTCTGTCGACTATAATTATCCAATAGTTCAAGTACAATTGATATAGTTGAAGCACAATTGCCTCATCAAATTCTTGAATGGATCCAGAACATGTGTATGTTGATGTTGATCCCAATCTATGAGTTGTGGGTAATAGATTGGGATACTATCATCTTAGTCTATAAAGCTTACATAAGTAGGTGAAAGGGTCAATATGGCTCTAGTGTCTTTTTCCCACTAGGTATCTAGGACATCATTACTAGAAGTGAGGGAATCATAACTGGTGACGAAGGAAGGAGATTTCCATTTGTATTCATTAGTCTGTTTCGGAATGGTAATAGATGTTGGGAATGGTTTCCTTGTACTAGAGAGGGAACCTATCAATTCTAAAGTTGTTGAATAATTCTTCAATAGGTAATTCATTATATATGACATGATAGATATCTAGTGCCTTAATTCTAGAAAAAAATTATCATTTCTTCTAAGGGGTTCATCTGATTTTTAAACTGACCACGTCTTTTGGTTTATAACCTAGCCCCGTATTTTTCTACCTCTTTTCCACTATGATAGACTATGATCGGCCTTGTTTATGGAGCCCAAGGACACCTATTCCATTGTATCCCATTTTTTTGACTAATTGATAACCTCTAGTGTTAGGATCAATTAAAATGGGTTGTTTCTTTTTTGGTTCTTTTTGGTCCTCCTTGTAGATCATGGATGAAAGGTCCTCCTCAAATATTTCTTCATATTTCATGTCTCTCCATCTAGTAAATATTGTGGGTTTGGCTATCATTTGTACTATCTTGATCTCTTTTGGACCTCCATATACTCTGGGTGTTGGTCGAAGCATGCTGATGCAAAATGCTTAGTTAAAATGGTAGTTCCCATTAGCCTTGTCAAGTACTTGAATATTGGCTCCCATTTTTAGTTGCTCACTTGATGTGTTTTTGGTAGAGGTTGATGGAAGCATGGAAGGGTCAACATAAGAAAATGAATGGAAGGCTATA